>JAECUM010005245.1:0-141727 GCA_016617855.1 Megalonaias nervosa
GTTGTTATTGATATAATTGTTTACTCAGTTTCCGCTGTTATTGCTGGAACCGCATTATTATTATCAACAATAACAATGACAGCACCTGCAGCTGTAACAATCGTCGTTTCAACGGCAACAACATGCGCGGACATTCTTAATATTATCGCCAAGAAGATATCTACGTGTACAAATGATAAATTAAGCGAGTACATAACAAAACTACACACAGCAACAACATCTTATTCTGAACTATCATCGTATCATTCTGCGTATCTCAGCGATGGTAAAATATCTGATGAGGAGTTCGCAACGATAATGAAAACCTACGATAAAGCATTTAGTGACGAAGTCACTTGTGATAAAGTAACTAACTGAAGGTTGAATTCATGTTCTATTAAGTAACGGAGTATTTTTAATAATGTCATTGGAACTATTGCAGAAGATCGTCACTAATACGGAGCCGTCAAAACCCACGATGATATCATTAAGTTCGACCAATCCCGAATTTAGTGTTAACTTCCCCACGGCAATTCCAGCGAGTAAAATAGCGCTGGAGCAATTGCGAGTTTATTATAGTTGGCCAAATATCAGATCAGCGTCGTTTGGTGGACTACCACCAAATAATTCACTTGTATTCGCGAATAAGAATAAACCTGATGGAACTCCTGATTGGCAAGTTGTTGGAATTTCAACGGGCAGTTATCAAATAGAACAGATTAATGATGAGTTTCAACGCAGAATTAAATCCATCACGGGAAAGGAATCCAAAATAGCGATTACTGTTTACGAACCAACATTATCAGCGGCGATTGAAATAAACTCCATTGATTATGTTGTAGATATTTATCAGAGTTCCATCAGATCTGTGTTAGGATGACCTGATGTTCCTCCAGACCCAAGGTCAAATGGAATTCCAGAACCAACCAAAAATGAATTTCTCACAACAGAAAAAAGATTCATTAAAGATCCAGAATATCGAAATAAAAATGTATGGTATTATATAGGATTTGAATTTGATCCGAGCAACAATGAACATTACTTTACCGATTTTGACGGTAAAAGGATCCCTAAAATAACTAGATCAGCATTTAATGTTATCATCGTAGACGCCAGGACGCGGATTACTAGAGATATTGTTGATGAAGAATTTTTAAAAATTTTTTTAGATCTTCTTAAGCCTGAATACGATAAAAAACTTAATGATTTAAGAAGTTTATTTATTTCATTATCTCAACATTATGACGATGGTGTAAAAAATCAGATAATCGAGTCAATAAAACATTTAAATGGGATCTTATTTGATTTATATATCGCTAATCGAAGTATTATAAACGTTGCGACTAAAGTCGATGGAAATATTTACACATCTCCAAAACTTAAGCAATTATTTCTTGATCATTACAAAATAACAGAAAAAGATTTACAAACATTTATAATACCAGATTTAAATAACGCTGAAATAAAAAAACAACTCAACGATGTCATTGATGAATATTTCCCTAAAGTATTTGCAGCGTGGATAAAAATAGCCCCACCACCGGTTATTCTTAAATATAATAATGATCCATACGGTGGCGGCCGTCATATCTCGCCTCAAATTGTTAATATAACATCAACGGTAGCAGTCAATCTAGTATGTGATGTAATCGATGACAGCTATCAAGTAGACCTTAAGAAAAGTAGCGCTGCCCAGCAAGGTTATATATTATATACATTTAGCCCTCAAGTGCCTCCCGAGTATTTAATTGTATCTGAACCAATTAACCCCGTTTATCTACGTGTACATAATCCGTTATTATCAAGGATGCATTTTAAACTTACTGATCAGCAAGGACGTATTTTGGATTTACAGAATGAAACGTTAAGTATAAATCTGTATGTACGCTCATAGAGCGTTATCATAGCGATTTTATCACAATTCGTCATTAAAAAACTAAAAGAAAAAATATCAGATCAGAATAGTTTTTTTTTTAGATTAAATTATAAGTAAATAACCTGTATACTTACCAGGGATTTTTTATCACATTAACTCCAGACTCACAATGCTCTCTTAACTGTCTTATACGAAGGTTCACGATTTTTTCTGTTCGTATTCATGAGATAATTCTAACTTAATTTTGTCAATAGCGTTTGAGAGAGGTACAAACAGCTTTGCCTGATTATCTGTAACTGCTGCCAGCGACTGTAACATTGCCTGCAAGATAAACTTCATGAATTTATAATCAGATGGTAGTGTGTACCGATTCTCTAATTTTCGTTGTTCTAACGACGAAAAGTCAGACAGAATTTTTTCAGGATTAAGATTATCAAATATATTTACACCGTTATGTTGTAATATTCTAATCGCATTGATGATAACATTAATATTTTCGGAATTCATTATATTATTAGTGTTTGTTTAATATAAAAATAATAGTCCCTAAGGGCTGTTTCAAGATACATATGATTATGATTATATACATATTATATACATATTATTATGATTATATACATATTATTATGATTATATACACATTATTATGATTATATATTATGATTATATACATATGATTATGATTATATACATATGATTATATCTTAATTAAGGACAGCAGAAAACACAGAATCTTAATTACAGTAGCATTTACAGCAAGCATATTTACAGCAATTATATACAAGGTTTTGTTGTGGACGGCACAGTTACATATAAACTTAATTCTAAGAACGTTAACTCTAGGACGGCACAGTTACATATAAACTTAACTAACTTATCCTAAGGGCCTTTTTTCTACGTTTCAATATAAACTTGCACACCCTCCCCATATAATCAACCCGGGGGAGTGCAAAAGTACACCCACCATGTGTTGACATAGTGGGAAAGTGTGTAAATCTCTATTGAAACGTAGAACGGGGTGGCCTTTGGCCCCAATTAAATAATTTTTTTGGCATAATATCGCCTTCGTAGACATTTGCCATTCACGAGATTCGAACCACGGACCTTGAGCATGAGAGTCCAAGCGCGTTAGCAATCGGCCACCAGACTTCATATGTATATATGTTAAAAAAGTTATTATATAGTTAAGTATACAGAATAAAATAAGAATTTATTGTAAATGTATTGTGAATTTCTTAATAAAATCAGAATTTATTGTGAATTTCTTAATAAAATCAGAATTTATTTTCAGTTTCCAAATGCTTGAAACTGCATTACACAAAACCCACAGCTAAAGTCTGTATTAATCAGACGTTGCCAAGGATACTAAAATAATCGATAGCTATACAAACATGCAATGCCAGCTCATTTCTAAAAATAACCTCATGTACAAACTGCTGGGTCGCATAAGAACGTAGAAAATATAAATATTATTGAGATTTTATAGAATAATGTGCATAATAGCATCATTATTTATACAACGATGAAATTATTGAAAATTCTCTATTGTTGTAGGATATTTTGCACGACTGAAATTGAGGAATTTGAACAAAATTCACTGATTTAGATGGGGTATTTACACGATTAAATCAAGAAATCTTAACAATTTCTCCGAATTTCATTTTATATAATATAATATAAATTTTGATATATTTTTTTATAAAACCGAATAAATCTGATAAATCTGATTGAATGTCATAATCCTATCTTTGATTGGGCTGGGGTATTTACATGAAACGATTGAGGAATTTGAACAAAATTCACTGATTTTGATGGGGTATTTACACGACTAAATCAAGAAATCTTAACAAAATTCATAAATCTGATGTGTATTTACACGATAAAATCAAGAAATCTTAACAATTTTGCTAAATTTCATTTTATATAATATAATATGATTTTTGGCATATTTTTTATAAAACCAAAAAAATCTGATAAATCTGATTAAATTTCATAAACCAATCGTTGATTGGGCTGGGGGTTTGGCATGAAAAGATCGAGAAAAGCGAACAAAATTCATAAAATCTGATTGGGTGTTTGCACGACTAAATCAAGAAATCTTAACAATTTCATAAATCTGATGGGTAAAAACCCCAGCGATTGTCTAATTGATTTTGATGATATCTTGATAAATTTGACAATGACTCACTAAAAACTGATAAAAAACGAAATTTTGATCAAAAATCTCTTCATTTTAGCAAGAAATAGTGATATTTTAGCCAAGGATTTCTATAAAAATCGAAACATGATCAAAATCAATTAGACAATCGCTGGGGTTTTTACCCTACAAGCGCTACAAAATCTAGCCGAATTTCATTGATTTTTGGTCATTTTTCATGCAAAAAACGAGATTTTCGAACAAAAAACCAACAAAAACGAGATTTAAGAATAAAATCAACAAAAATAAAAAAAGCATTTATAAAGGCGATTTTTATTTGCAATACTGTTGAAATGCATGACTAAATTCATTGAAATGTTTTTACAGTCGAAGTTTGGACAATCAGAGAATGTGATATATGTATTGAAAGATATCACTTATAGGGTTGGACTCTTTCAGAGATAAGGTGCAATCATTAGTATTAAGTACGACAACTACGATATTTACTATTATGCTTGACGGAGTTGTCTCGCTTCATTATCTGATACTATAAGAACATTGCATCAATGAAACAAACACCTGCATGAAACTATCAAAGCAAAATGAGAAAATACTGTTCATGAGGAAGGTTCTGGTAGATAGGTGAACCTGATTCGTTGTCCAAACCCCATTGAAAAGGCAGATTTGTATATTTCATCGGCCACAAGCTGTACCGATTGTGGATGTATACCAAAATATTTGGCAGCTAAATTCATAGAATTAAAATTTCTCTCTTCACCAGTCTCTGCATTTACGGCTTTAATAGCTCTCTTTCCAAATATTTTACACTTCCCTGTATTTCCACGTGCAGAATTTTTACTCTGCGTAATAGCTTGTAGATTATCAAGCGAGTTATTTTTGGGATTTCCATCAATGTGATCTATTACGAGTCCATCTTTAATGATTCCAAAATAACACTCGAACACGAATCTATGTGAGAAATAATTTTTATTTCCGTTGGTGTTAAATCTAACATAACCAAATTTATCAACATTACCGACTGGTTTCTTTAATCTGCAGTTCCTAATTACACCATCACGAGATGCTTCATAATTAGTGATTATTGGATGCGCCACAAATTCGTTTTGCTTCATTTATATAATAATATTATTTGTTTAAATCATTATTTTGAAAATCAAGCGAGATAATCTTCTTCGGATTTTATAGGAGATTCAGAAGATGTGTTTTTTTTTTAAATCGTAATATCGTTTCAGCTCTCTGTTTTTTTTTACCACCGCATTGCACACACAGTTGAGTTTTTCCTCTGACTCCAACACCACACCGCATACACGGTTTTGGTCCGAAACTGCCTTGTCTAACACATTGCATATGGTAGCCGCAGAATTCGTTTACGCATGCTTTGTTACAAGGAGAAGTATGTCCGATCATAAGCCAATGACATCGATTCTTTGTTTGAATCATATACAAAAAGATTAAATTTTAATTAAATATATATTTTGCCCTAATTATAATAATGCAGGAATTATCCGCGATTGAACCTTCCGCAGCTAGATTTGACCTCGACAGACTGCATAAATTTAGTTTTTCTATGCAAGATCTAGCTTTAACGAATAAAGATATAACAAAACGTATCCATGAGGCCAAAAAGGAATTTCGCGACGATGGTGCGGCTCATATGTGGTCGACATTCAGAATTGGAAATATTGTTAATATGATGAATGACAAACGAGGAAAAATGATTATTGACTACCTTGTTCAGAAATATTTTATTTTAATAAAATTTATTGTAAAGACAGACGATGACACCTGGATTATTCGTGACAAACGTGACTCTGTCCATAGGTCAGGAGATAATATTGTTATTAGTAAAAATTCCAAACCGGGATTACTGACCGGGGTTGATAAACCGTACTACATGCGATCATACCCTGTAACTGCGGTTGTATACGCGGTATACCCTTTAAATAATAAACCTGACCTCAATGATCTCAAGCCCATGAAATTATCAACAGCATCAACGAGGATAAATTGCATAGCTGAACGGGTTACAGAACACTTCACAAACGTGATACGCGGAAACGGTTTAACGGATTTACGACGTAAATAAATAAACACCTGGGCAGAAACAGTTAAAGATACCGGAGCGTCTATCAGCGTTGAAGAAATTAAAATTCCCAATAACGGTGAAGACGTTAACGGGAGAGATTTTATACAAACCAAAATATAAATCAAGGGGAGCTTCTATAGATATTATTGATCATAACGCACATGCATGGACTGTGGCAGTAATGGTATTTCCACGAGATAGAACGGTTAAATTTTATAATGGTCATGTATTTGATGCTATCAGAAATATCAGTAAAATTGACCCTGTATCTGTGTGGCTGTTTCAGAGTTCAGAATATGATCATCATGATCAGTTTGTACGATCTAATGGTGATATTTTTCGTACAGAATCCCTCCATGAGGAAATGAAAGATCTTGCACAACGCCTCGAATACACACCCGATAAAGTTGAACAATTACTTAATAATTGTTTTACCGTTCCATCAGTTGCTGCTCACTACGCAATGGAGAAAAATTCATGGTCGCCGACACGATTAGAATTTCTTGAAGATGTCCAAAAAAGTTGTATCGAATACGGACATGGCGGGTTGTGGAACACTAAATACGACTACAATGACGTTATCTCAGTTGATATGGTAGCTTGTTATCCCGGAAGTTTTCTTGGATACTGAGAGTGTTCTGAATACTTTAAGAGATTTGGACATCCGACACACGAGATGACCAGAGTGGCTATAAACGGACCCCTTCCCCAAGGACCTGATGATTTAACCGGATTTGCCCGCATAGAGTCGTTCGAGTTTTACGAGGGTCTCCATATGATTGTTTACGCGTGGTTTGGAAAACATTTTTCAGAGCGATGTTGGGCTCCAATAGTACTATTACGATATATGCTCAACGAAAGAATTTTAATGTCGTTACGCGTAAGTGAAGTGATTATATCATATCACGCGCAGTATCAAGTCTGGTTGCCAGAACCGGATGTATTTAATGAACGGGATTTTTCCGATCCCGATATGTTTTGTACAGAAAAGCGCGTAATGAGAAATTCGCAAAAGATCTCGGTAGAAAAATAATCGGTAAATGTACGCAAGGAGGATCGTATGATCATAAACGAGCGTGCACAAGATTAATCATGGACGATGCTGAACTTGATTTTATAATCGCCGATACAAATGAGAAAAACACGTTTATAGGTCGCAGTAATGATTATTTATCAGACGGAACAAAATTAGGTACAATTGTGAGCTATACTGATGGCGAGTCACCGCAGTTTACTCATTTAAGATCTTCGATACTAGCGTATGTTTCGATAAATTTATTATCTATGATAAACAGATTTCCTCGTTACGCAGTCAGAGTCGCGACAGATTCATTTTATATAAACAAAAAACACGCGGATTTGTTGAAACTTAACGATCATGCATCATGGGGCGAATGGAGAATAAAACACGAGGATATAATCAGTTATCCTGAATCCGCCGATGTTGAAATTATAAGAACATATTACAAGAATAATCAGCTATCAACGATGTCATCGGTACCATCTGTATATGATCATGTACCTAGACATAAAACCGTTTATCTTAATGGGTGTGGTGGTTCAGGTAAAACAACACGCGCGATTAAATTATTAGTAATTGTTCCGATATGATTGTTTTGACACCGACACATAAACTCGCCAGGGAAATAAAAGAACGAGGAGTAAAATCGTGTACATACCATAGTTTCATTAGATGGTGCGGAGACGCATGGACTCCATCGCGGATGGGTGAGAAACACATTCCTAAAATTATCATCTGGGACGAGATATGCACGGTGTCGCTAGAGGTATTAAAAATATTTCTTGATTGGCTGTTATTAAAAAATACTGCTGTGGTGATGGGTGGTGATCATGGTCAGCCACCACCCATAGTTGGTCAATCTCCACATGAATGGCTGAAAACATTTGTAGATTATTACGAAGAAATACACGATGATTATAGAGCTATTGATGGATCACTAAAGGAGTTTAAAAAGTTAATAAGATTACAGCCAGATAAAATACAATGTGAGATAATGCGTAAAGTAATTCCAGAAACTTCCACAAATGATTTTTGGGCTTTATGGAAACCTTCTGATTTGATAGTTGCGAGCAGAAAAATAGTTCGCGATACGCTTCAACAACAATTATTTACGTTACACAAAGAAAAATTTTCAAATCTACATGTACCTTTGTGTTATCGTCCAGCAGATACTCGACGACAGAATGTTGATGTTGAGATTCCTGGTGGTGGAATACAAAATCTTGTGTTAAATGATATCGTTTTAGTTGCTGTTGATGTTGTTGAGAGCGCGTTAATCATGGATAAATCGCCGTGGACGTTAGGATACGCTATAACAATTCACTCGTCACAGGGATTAACTATTACCGATACGTGCATTTAGATTGTCAATGATCGTATTGAGTGGTCAAATTTAGTTTATCTAGCAGTGTCTAGAGTCAGAAGAATATCTCAACTGCGCCGGGTTATCATGGATTGCGTAATAACCGAAGAAATTCCTGACAATAATGTCAATAAAAAACTAGCGAGCTATAAACGATGTGACAAACAAAATAATCGCGATTTTGATATCGATGTTGAATTTATTATAACACTAAAAACACAACAGAATAATCATTGTGCAAGTTGTAACTGTAATATGCTATGGCAGTACTTAAGTAATGATTCTAGACAATTTACCGTCGATAGAATTAATAGTGATCTTGGTCACACACGCAAAAATGTAATGCTGACCTATCTTGAATGTAATCGACGTCGAGGCGCTGCAAGTTTATAAAAGTGAACGCGGTGGTAATTGCGTATCTGTAGGAATTATTTGTAATCGTTCGCGTACAAATCCACGCTGAGGAGCAGTTGAATCTAATCTGTAGATTGCGGGTCTACCTGTGGACCTTACCACGCTAGAAATTTTGTGTGTGGTCACACTCCAGATAGGATCAGTTACTCTTTTTCTACCTCCTTCAAGTTCACCAGGCTCATATAAATATCTTACCGTAACATCGCCTAGTACTGGTTGATGGGAATAATTACGTTGTCGGCGGGTTATATTTTTTTTGTGATCGCATCAGAAGGTTTCATAGAAATTGCACGAGTTACTTCGTTGTTCAACGCAGCTATCACACTCAGTAACCTCGCAACCCATTCAGGAGATCTCTCCATGGATTCGGTAGATATTTCCCTCGCGTATTGGTATCCAAATAACCGCTCAGCAAGTGTTCGATTAAATCGTTCAACGATTGCCTGATCACGATGAATTTCTGTGTGTCCTCGTCTGATTTTAACGTTATGTCGCTTCATCAACGATGATACTGCACCAAGAAATTCTTTGCCAGGATCAACCTGTAGCAGTTGTGACCATCGTAGGGGTCCTCGTTGATAAATGCGTTCAAGCGCAGATGCAACTTCAGTCGCTGTTTTAGTTGATAATGGTTCTGCTTCTTTATACCTACTCGCAACATCAACGACTGTTAACGCGTATCTGTATGTGTGCTGACGTCTACCGATTTTAATAGTATCGTGTGGTAAAAACAAAATATCTGCTTGATGAACTTCATTAGGGGTATTAACATCAAAATGTTCATACTGAAGTTTTTTAGGCGGACGTAGAAAGATTTGCCATATTGCCTGTCGTGCTAACCACGCTGCAGCGACATTACGTGAGACTTTTGCTGCTTCAGCAAGTTTGCTAATCGCTGCTTTACCTCTCCAGAATCCTCTTGGGGAATAATAAACAGATTCCATTATAATAATCAATTGATTAATTACCAGCCCCTAACAATATTTTGCCTTTCATAGCAGATTTTACTAGAAAACTAGCGAGTTTTTCTCTGACAGATTTATTTGGCATAGAATTTAATGCGTGAATTAATTATACATCTGCGAGATGCCGTTGTTGTAAATCCTTACTTTTATACGCAACATCATGAACGTGACACGCTTGATCAATCTTATTTATTGGATACTCTCCTGATCTTGGTTGATCTTGATCATCAAGTCGGATATCAAGTCGAGTTCCAGGACCACAATAATTATATCCAGGAAGATGTTTCTCACCGGGGTATTTAGCCCATGGAACTCCTGGCAATTTCCCTAATGAAGCGGCGATATCTCCACCTGTCTTTGATGAAATAAATTTATATTTTTTTATACCACATTTCACACATTTGCCTGTAAGTGCGCGTCTTTTATTTTTTGTTATTATTGTCTTTAATTCACTTGTGGGCGTATGCGCTCTACATCGAACACAATATAGATCCATATTATTATTATACGGATATAATTGATTTCTCAGCGACACGAAAACAAGAGCCAGTCAAACATCACCCAGCGCTACCAAATTCTATCAGAGCGATTATACTTGGCCCATCTGGGTCTGGCAAAACGCAATTATTACTTAATCTGATAATGCGATGGCTGAAGTGGGATAAGTTGTATTTAGTAGCGCCATCTGTAGATGATCAACGATGTTACGAAGTACTTAAAGATTTTAATGAAAACGCAAAGTCGCTGAATGAAGACGGTGTTGTTGATTTTATTACCGATATCGATGAAGCTCCATCTGTAGATGACCTAGATGGATGTGTCAATAATCTCGTAGCATACGATGATGTAATGCTGGATAAACAATCTAATCCAGCTCGTATATTTTCGCGAGGCCGTCATAAAAATACTGACGTGATCTATGTTACTCAGCGATATACGCAAATTCCTAAAGTAATCAGAGATAATTGCAATATCTTAACCGTGTTTAACGGAGTAGATAATTATACCTTACAAAACATTTATTATACTTGGTGTTCAGGGAACATGGACATGATTAAATTTAGAAACTTCTTTTCAAAAGCACAAGCTGTTCCGTTCGGATTTATAACAATAAATTTACATGACCCCAGATCTAGATATCGTATAGGTCTGGATAAAATCTTTGGTTAAATGTTGAGCAGCAGAGGGGGTGAAGGACCAATACTGAGTGACCGACGTGTAAATGAAACCCTCCTAAAAACAGAGTAACGAGGTCAGAGGTAAAGTAACGAGATTGAGCTAACCCTAAGAATATCACGATCAGTTAGAGGGTGTGGTTTGGTAACGAGATTGGCTAACCCCAAGAAATATCACGATTAGTTAGAGGGTGTGGTTTAGCGTTACTGACCCTATTTCTCAGCCCTCGTAGGAACCTTTAATTTTATGAATAGAGGTCGCTAGAAAAGTGGTCTGTTCACCCCCTCTGCTGCTGTTTGTCTCTATCAACCCTTTGTCCCTACAAATACATTTCACCCTATAAATAGTTTTGACCCCATAAACCCCCATGACGTCACCAATATTCAATTCCCATTGACCTCCAGGTGACATTTCCATGTTAAATTCCCATTGACGCCAACTTTGATATATCCATTTTTAACGTTAAGGTCCCATTTACGGTAAAGTGGTCTTATATACTACTTACGTAAGGGTTGATTTAATGATCTTATCGACAAACACTTGAAACTACTTGCCATCTAAAGTACCAACGTCTCAATCTTGCAGGCCACCGCATTTCTTGAAGTCATTAAGTAACATACAAAAGCATCACAGAAGCATACCTAGTTACCTAGTTCAGTACGTCATGTTTGATATGAATTAATTTTGTCTATGCACACATATACAACAATGCAAAACAATTTCATGACGATTCTGTAGATGATTTACCAAAATTGTCAGATATCTTCAGTAAATATATGTCACAAAAAGATATAACAGATGTACAGTAAAAGAAAGAACCGTTATTGTTTACCGTGTAACGTTTACGTACGTACATGTCCCGGTCTTAAGTATGGGAATGTGTAGTTCAAATCTCAACACCTGCGTCATTTGCAATTAGATCTTTACGTTTTTATGCTTAAATCGCATCCGATTCGGAAAATGGTCACGTGTTTGAAACAAAAAATCAAATCAAAGCAGTTCTGTCTAGAAAACCAGCAGTAATTAATAGCTCCTACTTTTGCAACAACATCATCGTCAATAGCAAAATTAGGAGCGAAACATTAGTGTGAATCGATTTTGACTTTCTTTTCTTTATTGGCAGAGCCCGATTCATAGGAAGCTTTGCCAGAAAGTTAACCGTAAGCAATGTTTAGTGAAAATAATGCAGCTCACCAGAAACACTAACGTAGCAAACGTTTATTTCGGTTGAACTCTATATGTAGGAGGCTCTGATTTCCGCAAATTGTTGCTGTTGACTGACACATAAAGCCACTAAAAATACGTTGGAAGTATTCAGCATGATCGTGACGTAGAAGAGTGTGTTTGATTTTGGCGGATCTTTTGTGTAAAGCCAATGGCTCATGATGACGAAATTATCGTAATCGCCATCATCATCACTGTGTTCGTTATTAGTATATTTGCTGGTTCTGGTGGTTGCTGTAATTATTATTATTATTATTATTATTATTATTATTATTAGTAGTAGTAGTAGTAGTAGTAGTAGTAGTAATGTTGTTGTCAGTTACATGGTTTCTATATATAATTCACATGAAGATAATACTGTGTATCATATATCACCATTAAATAAGCTGAGGAAAAAAGTGACAACCAGAAAAATAACACGAGACAAGATTAATAAATGTTGATTATTTTTGTCCGCAATGTAGTTCACAAAGAGGTCAATCATCCTAATCTTTCCATACTCCTCTCGACGTTTAGTTTAAGGCCAGGTCTGTATGGAAACGTACTGTAGCTGGAGGTAAATTATGCGACATAATTTAAATCATGAAACCTCCAATGCTAAAGAAAATTGTGAACCAACTGAACAAATCATTGTTGCAATCAATAAGGCTTTTGCTCACCATACAACACTATCTCGTTTTACGTTATGGTTTTCCGAGTCATTGTGAATATCATGATACGTCTATGGGTTTGAACTAAGTACCAGGATAAGGCAACCCAACAAGCATTCAAATTTCCAAATAGTCAAACAAAGCGAAAGATTTAAAAATAACTTACCATGTAAAAATTCCCAGTAATGCTAATAATCTACAATGTTCTATCAAGTTCTTACTATTCCGGAAACTGTTCAAAGATAATCCGAACGGAACTTGTTGAGTGCTTGTTGAGTGCTTATGTGCTACTGGATAGCACAACTGAATTCAACAGAACTATTAATCCAAATGTTTTGGATTCAGTGTACTCATATATGTAGACTGAAGTCCTGGAAAGTTTCACATAACCCGATAGAATTAGATATTCAAATCCTTAAATTTAATCAAATAATCCCAAGGTGCTGACTATTTAAATCAGTGATTACTCACTCGGCCATAACAAAGGAATATATTATCAGTGAATCACACGTGTTATGTATATCTATATTTTTTACAACTCATGGTACATGGCTGTATCTCACTTTTGTAATTTTTATTCATGGCTGTAAATTGTACTCATTATCGTTAGTTTGGCCTACGTGATTAGTGTCTGTTTTAGGAATAGTAAGAGCTTAAATTACATAGGATCTATAAATACATTCTTACGAATGTTTTGGCAATTACTAATAATAATCTTAATAATAAAACTTAATGACGACTTTTGGTCAATTTATCATTGGTTGATGGGGTTTGGACGGTTCTCGAAGAAGTCAGTAACTCCAATTAGTGTGGCTGGATCACATGAATAGGCAGTTTTCGAAATAAATTGTGTAGTGTGATCTGTCACATGGAGTATGTTGTGAAATATAGTCGTAGTAGAAGACGTATATAAGGAGAGAACTGAGCAACCAGATTCATTCCTATTTTGCAGTCATCCTCATTTACTTTGTATCTCCTGTATATCTGCAGACGTGTTTTATGTTGTAGTCAGATATTATTCGCAAGGAATAAAAATATTTGTTTGAAATGTTAAGCGGAAACAGAATGTGCTCATTAATTGGACTAAAATATTATTCTGGAATTGTGGTGATTTATTCAAAAGAGTTCTAGACAACGCAATTTTGACAACGTCGCGATTCTTGGCGGATCAGTACACTTCCGGTTTTGAAATTTATACAGAACTTTTTATTCTTTAGACTTTCACAGAATGTTATCAGGATTATTTTGGATCGACTTCATAATACTGTACCTTTCTCTCACATTTTCATTTTTAACTTTGGTAATTAAATTATTTGTTAAGTTTTACAAAACATTTTACGTTTGCTTCTGTCTGTTGCTTAATTTATGAACATAGAGTCGTAACAGAAGTTATTCTCTCAACGACTCTTACATACGCTCTCTATAACTAACTGACAGTATAAACGTAATGCATGTATCATAGCCATACAGTGTCCATTTTACGTTTTATATAAACATCTCTGACTCAGAACAATCTCGAAAAAATCAACTCTTATTATTTCAACTTAATTCAAAGAGTTGTAAATAGAAACAGTCCTGTTCCGACCTTCAAATCTCATCGAGCCAATCAAATGCTAGAGCGCGCATGTCAGGTCAACTGTACTTTCAATTTCTCGCTTGCTTATGCAATCTACAATAAATACTTGCGTGTGAATGAATATTACCACGTGGTATAAACAATGTAAAATAACTTCAGAGACTCAAACGACTTATATAAAAATTAAATTTTAAATTTAAAAGATGATACATAATTACATAATCCAATCATCCTTAAAAAGAAGAAAGATTTATACAATATACCAAAAACTTTCGTCTATGAAATATCAAACATACATGTAATTGATATTGCATAATAAAAAACAATGAATGAACCAATCATGTATACAAGCAATGCAATACTGTACTTCTATGCACGTGAAAGTGTCTCTGCGATCAAATTTACTTTTCCTTTAATGTCTCTGACTTTGATGTTATATGATTGTAACACCAGACTCCATTGTAAAAGTCTTTGGTTCATTTTATTAATGACAGTGAGGGGTTTGTGATCGCTGAAGACAAGGACTGAAAAAAGAGTTGCACTAACACACACTTCAATGTGCTGCATGTCCATCACTAAAGCCAAACATACCTTCCCTATCGTGGAATAAAATCCCTGGTGCTGATGGAGCGGGTGCACTTTGAGTACGGCCTTCAATTTATCAAACGCCTCCTAACATATGTCTGACCAGTTAAACTTGCCATCTTGCACAGCAAAGTAGTCAGGGGTTCAGCAATCATAGAAAAATTAAAACAAAATTTCCGATAATAACCAGCCATACCAAAAAATGACATCAGCTGCTTCTTATTAATAGGCACAGGGAACTCAGAAATAGCCTTAACCTTAATTTGGATAGGTTTTATTTGACCATATCCCGCAACATGTCCTAAAATGGTAACATAAACACGGCAAAAGTCATTTTTACTCAAGTGGATTGTCAGATTTACTTCACTGAGCCATTCGAAAACCTTTCGGAGGGTTTCCATGTGGTCTTTCCAGGTGTTGTTGTAGATGAGGAAGTCATCAATGTAAGAGTCACAATTTCCTTTTTAAGATGTTATAATATTCATCAAACGTTGGAAAGAACTTGGGGAACTTTTGATCCCAAAAGATACGACTTTTGTATTGGTAACATCCATCTGGAGTCACGAACGCTGAAATTTCCTTTGCTCTTTCCGTATGTGGAATTTGCTAGAATCCCTTCAAGACGTCAAACATTGTAACATATTTGGCATTTCCAATCCTCTCAATACAGTCATCAATCCTAGAAATTGGAAAGGAATCTATCTTGGTGACATTGTTCACTCATCTGTAATCAGTACACATACAGAAAGTCTTATCTGGTTTCGGTACTAAAATACAAAGTTAACTCCAGTCACTTATACTTGGTTCGATAAAGTCGTTTTCCAGGAAATACGTAACTTTTTTCTTCAAATTATCTTGTTTGAGAGGATTCATCCTATAAGAATGTTGCTTTACAGCAGTCAAATTCGAAAATCGTATTAATTCTTCTCGGAAAATCTGGAAACAAGAGTATATATTCTTTAATTACCTGTTTCAGTTCGTTCATTTTGTGCAGCAGCAGATGCGAAAGTTTCTGGTCCAAATTTCTCAAAACATAAGAATTGCGAAGATCAGCCACTATCCGAGTTTTCACATTGATTCAGATCTGTGTGTATTGGACAGATACTGCTAAATTGATTGAAAAATGTACATGGTTATCTGTTACTACATATTCCTAACATATTACTGCGGCAAAATTAATCCTATCCTGCCAACAAGGAGTATGGTATGGATACTGTAAGTCACTCACTTTTATTATATGGTATTGGGACCAAACTAAGTATCCTGAAGAGACTTTTGAGATATAGGTAATAGAGCCAAAACTCCATCACCAGGGTGAAAGCTCTTATGCTTATTATACCTCAGTTTTATTCCTGACAGGTCAAGTGAGGATGTATATAAGAGATTTTGTCAACTAACTCTTTATTCCCCTCTTAATATCAGTCTTTTAGGGAATTTTAGCTGTGTTCGGTTATAATTTGAGACGAATTTATTTACCTAATTTATTAGCTGGAATTACAAGTGCTAATTTGAATTATTGTGGACACATTCCAAGATATTCCAAGGTATTCTAGAGTAATTTTTTTGTGATACAACAAGACTATTGGTACATCAACACAATGAAGACTATTTATACAGATGCACATTCAAGAATGGAATTCATTTGGAACACAACTGAAATTCATTCGGAACACTCCATTATTTTCGGACTGGCGATATAACGTTTACGATTATTTGGGATTGAATTCACAAAACTTTAAGTTACTTTTAAATTTTGACATTGTATTCAAGTCCAATATTTTATATCTTAAATGTTATTATTCTTGGTATTGTTTTACTTTTATTTAGTGTAAGATCATAGATTCGTAACAACTGAGTTACATACAATATCGTATAGTTTGATGATTCTGTCATGAACAGAATATGAGAAATAGATACAATAAAACCCAGTCAAAATTGTTACCTCTGTCTTAGGAAGAGAGAACGGGTGACATTCAGTGAAGGTGTCTAACTGCTGCCGAATGTATTGAATTAGGTAATTCAAAGATGTGTTGCAAAACGTACAAATAAGCGATCAATCGGAAGACTGTATTCAATAAATCCCCAGTAAACCAGTATAATCCGACCTCCTTTTTAGGCAGTCATATAGTTTGGTTGACAAACGATGATCATAATACAAAATCTATTGACTGCGTACGTGTTACAGCTAAAAAGCCACGTAAGCAAATGATCTCGACGGTTTTGACTAAGGAAAGTTGCATTAAATTAATACCCTCATGAATTACAAGGCGCGATTTCCTTCAGAAGAAACTTACTAGAAGTATATTATATTGTAGATAATTACTTACCACTAGTTACAAGCAGTCCCTCGTAGATGTGAGATCAGATGGTGTACAACAGACCAATTTTACAATACCTGAAAATAATGCTCTCGGGTTATCCCACAAAATGTCAAATTTCCAATACGAGGCGCCTATTGCTGGGAGATTTACAATCAAATGTCAGAAGGTGAGAAGTATATCGATGATATCCTAGAGGACGTACAATGCTTAACCATCAAACAGTTTTAAAAAATCTTAAATCTGAACAGTGTCAGCGGACAAACGGCCATGCTAGAGTTGCATACATATACCCTAATTTGCAGGAAAAATAACGCCTTGCTTTTAATCTTATAGGTGTGATGCGACATCCAATATTTCGCAATCTGTTATGACTCTCTGAAAATGCTGAATGGACTGGAAATTTAAAAAAATATCGGAAATGAATTTCCATCAGATCTTTGACTCTTTAGTAGAGAAAATAGAAAAAGTGATGAAAGGAAAAATTTTGAAAAAAAGAAATTGTATTTGCAAGTTTACGCTGAAAAGCCTGTAAATGAGATTAAATTTGAAGGAACAGAGACTTTATTTGTGTATATAATAATGTTATTTTAATTAAAATTTCAAAACTATAGAATAATGTTGTTTAAAATATAATAGCAAACTATAGAATAATGTTATTTTAATTAAAATACTAAACTATAGGATAATGTTATTTTAATTAAAATACCAAACTATAGAATAATGTTGTTTAAAATAAAATATCAAAACCATAGAATAATGTTATTTTAATTAAAACACCAAACTATAGAATAATACTATTTTAACAAAAATACCGAACTATAGAATAATGTTATTTTAATTAAAATACCAAACTATAGAATAATGTTATTTTAATTAAAATACCAAGCTATAGAATAATGTTATTTTAATTAAAATACCAAACTATAGAATAATGTTATTTTAATTAAAATACCAAACTATAGAATAATGCTATTTTAATTAAAATAACAAAACCATCAAATAATTTTATTTTAAAATAAAATACCAAAACATTAAAATAATGTTATTTTAAATTATAATAGTTTACATAATTGTCAGACATACATTAGGATTTTGAAAACGGGTTTGCGTAGATATTTTCAGGGCATGAAACTAACATAATTCCGTTAGTCAGAGACTTACATATTTTATTACAGACTAAAATCTGTACATTGGTACTAGTCTAATAGGACTATGGAAAATTTCATTTTAAATTTAAGGTCGATTGAAAGGGTGGGGACGGGTTGATGCCTTCTGAATCTGCAAGGATAGTGATTGTTATTTTCCTCTGTTCATTTAAACTACATACACCTAATTATGCTTTGATAGTTAAACTGTATTTGTCACTAAACATGATCTGACAAATGTTATTGAAACTTCAAAAGAACTTGCTTCGACTGGTTTAGTGCAAAATAAGATAAAACTAAAAGAAACTTTGAGTATAAAACCCATTTGTATATATTTCATTTGCTTGACTGTGTGCTATTTACTTTTTAAAGAAACGATAATGGTGAATAGGTTGATTATAATAATAATAATAATAATAATAATAATAATAATAACACCATTACTACTACTACTTATTATTATTATTATTACTATTATTATTGCTCATATTTGCTCATCAACACAATAACTACATGTACATGTCATGATAATATTCAGAATATCCAACGCCAATCTCCACTTTTAAGTCAACATAAAGAACATTCACCCAGGAGATCGATATCAGGGACTGCAGCTCGTCCGAAACGAGTATTGGGAAAGGGGTCTGTTGACATCTGTGATGGATGATGAATATATCGATAAGTTTTAAGACAATCAAATGACAGGATGGAGGTGTTGATTTTTGTATATGCAAAATCTTAAAAACTGCTTTCAAAGTAAATATGACATTTTATTCGAACTTTCACAACCATATCTTCATTTGAATGCATTTGTCTATTACTTTTCATCCACAACTTTAAACATCATATCAACATATTTATTGTCATCGATATCCATTACTACATCAACATTTGGCTTCTTGTTTAAAAAACCTTTCCAGTCTATGACCATTTGACCGCAAGTAAAGTGACCCTTGACCTCAACAGTCGCATAAACATTAACACTTTTAAGAATGATGCCCGGATTCAAGGCCGTTGCCATGGCAATTTCATCACATGGTATAAACTTTGGCCAGTGGTTGGCATGACTGAAATCAACTGCCTTTTTCTCTATCTTCCTCAAGAACTTCGCTTTTTCTGTCTCCACACTCCTAAGTTTGTCATAAAGATCCTAAAAGTGAACAAACAAAAATATTTTTATTAATGACATCTGAAGGAGAGTAGTACAAATACAGGATTAGAAATTATGTCAGAATTTTGTTTGTGAAATAACTGCCGATTGATACATATTTGCGAACAGTCGTGATCCTAAGGTATTTTGAAGCGCTTAGATATAGGACGTAGCGTAATCAAAATGGCAAATATATTGAATGTTTTTGGTATAATTTTAACCCAAGTTTAACAACCTGTTGGTGTATCTTCTGAAGCTATGCTGTATAGAAAGTTCCCAATCGGTGATGATCGTTCAACCACAAGATATAAATAAAAGACAAGCCACAGAAGAAAAATAGGAGATGTATCAGTGAGATAAAAAATGTTATAAAAGATACGATGTACGTATGCAAATATTGGGTTAGAAAACGTACCCATTCAAGTGAGTGATCCTTGCACAGTTCCCATGTTACGATTGTAATGGGGCAACATAATTTGTTGAGGACGACATAGGCAGCCTCGGAATCGTAGTAGAAATTGAATTCAGCACTGGTGGTAATATTTCCAACAGCTGTAGAACAAAATAAATAAATACACAAATTGTTACGAATCAATGACCTTAAACTACATAACAAGAAAGAGCAAAGGAAACAAGTTTTGTATAATTTAAAATATTAATTTATTTCCCTAAAATACAAAGTTAAAGAATTAAAATTAACTTACAGTATGGTGAACGAATTCCCATAACCTTAAATATTTTATCAATTCCAATAGTTTCGAACAATACAAATCAGTGTCAAAGGTATTCCAAATGATAGCCTATATTGTAATGATGTATCAACAATACAAAATAATTACCACGTTATAATCCCAAAATGTCTTTAAATGAATTCACGGTATTTCCAATACTGCTATAAACCCAATTGTCTTTGAATGTTTCACAGTAATTACGTACAGCTATTATATATATCCAAATTGTCTTTAATTGCATGTAAGTGCAATTCCAACGAATAATTATATTTCATAAATGAATCAATTCTCTCAATGACTCATCCAAGACCAATTTTACTACCAAAATGTGTAATTCCGCGTAATAATTCACTTATATAGAAATAAAACACATAATTGCAACACGCGACTTGGTATTTCCAAATTCTCTAACAGCGCACAAATCCGATGATTTACACTGGCTAATCAAGAAACAGGTCAGGGGTCTTGATAGAAAATACATTACTTCCACTCACAAGAACACAACTTTTTGTTGGATCACGTGATGTTTATCTGAACTGTTAATTCTGCTCGACCTTGAAACTTACGAAAGAAGCAGCGTATGCACTGTACAGGACTCATCTTTAAAGTGCGGACTACGATCATAGGATATTAGCATTTAAAACGTCATTAACTAAATGACCCTTAAAAAACTATTATTACGAAAATAATACCCAAAACATAACAAATAAGTCTGAATATTTCCGAACGTATTTTCTCACACTTCTTCTCGTTGTCGTATTTCTTCTTTTCGCTGTCATCGATGTCATTTCCGACATCACAAATTCCATTATGGCAAGTTCTTCTTTTACTACCACTACTACTACTACTGCTACTACAACTACTACATAAGTAGTGTATTTGCCTTCTATGCGAATTAAGTGAAGAAAGATGGCAACGTCTATCATTTGTGAGTTAAGATATTGAGGAATTGAAAAAACAAACAATTTGTACACTCTTCGCTGAGTATAGTCAAGGACATTAGAACAAGGTCGAAGGTCAAGATAGACGTATAATGAGATACACTATTGTAGTAACTCGGATGATGGTGAAAACTACTCAAATCATTTTAAAAAACTGTTGTTTTTTAAGAAGATCGTCTCCGAAATGTAAGCAAGTAAATAATGAATTAGCATATATATTATTCTTTACTGACGGAGGATATTACAATGGACTAGTCCGTCTGCCCGTCTAACTTTAATTTCTGTACAACTCCCTTAATTATTGTGTCATTTTGCAGCATGATATTCATAACACTTTCCCCCAGTCTGATCGTCAGTATTCAACTGCATCTTTTAGCGGACTTGTGGTCTTTGATTGTTGGAAGACCCATTCTTTTCGGCATCAATGTCCTGTTATTTATGGCTGGATTTCAATTGATCAAATTTGGTATGGATCCCGATATTTTTGTTGGACTTTGAACAAATAGGCAGCTTGATATTAACGAGACCTCGGTTTAGTTCGACTTTCAGTGTTTCTGAGTTGGATTTTAAACGCGCTACATCACTTTTTTTGAATAATAGCCCCTTATTGTCGGACGCGTCCACTCTTCCTTCCGCAAAATAATCCTTTATTTCTTATTGGTTTTCAACTAAATTTGGTATGCAACTATCATCATAATATCATCTCAGACAGAACTGTTCGGCAATGGCGGGTACAAAGCAAACAGCTCGCAAATTCTAGATGACAAAATGCACATTTTTACATCTTTACTGATGTCGGTATCATATATAGGCAAGAAAACAGAAGACCTTTTACTATTTGCACTGGATTTTGGTAGAAAGCTCGTACAACTGCTACATATTCCCTCGGAAATGCAACAGATGTGGAACAACAGGTCATGCGCCATGAAAATATCCGACAGAGAAAAAAATAGAACACAACGTAGCAGACAGAGAAGAAAGGGAAATACAAGAGGAAATATGCATAAGTGAACTTACCCTTTACCCAAAGATGACAAAACAATAGAAAGAATCGCAAATATATACGACTAATGAAGAAACTCCAAAAGCGAAGCGAAATAACCGAACTCGGACTGAACACCAAATCAGTAAAGAATTACCGCAAAAGGTTGCATCAGTCGGAAAGGAAAATAATGGAGTCGATAAGCCTCAGGAAACAACAAAAACCGAGGAATGACTCAAACAGATACGACTCCAAAAAGGGATGTAGCAAGGCAGTAAGAAAACCCCGCTTCCAGACGATGTTAAGAGAGTGGTAAATAAGAAAGAACAGGAAAAGAGAGGAACGAGATAAGAATGTGAAATGAAGAATATCATATGGACCTTGAAACCAAGAAAATATGGTCAACCCAAAAAAACAGAAACAGAAAAGGATTCTACCATCAAAACTATGAAGTCCTCCTCTATGAAATATCAAACATGTAACAAAAAAATACTTCAAATATAAAAAAGATACCAAAAAAAACCCCAAAACAAAATAACGAAAAAATCTAACGCGAAAACAGAATACAGATGTGCCATTAAAAACAAAAATAATATACCCTATTTCAATTACTATTTCATCATCATCGCGTTGTTCATTCCTCTACAAAGCTATATTCATCAACGTCTTACTGAATGGCGGGGACATCCGTTGGTAGAATATATACCTTTTACTACGGAGGAACGTATCATGCAATGACTTATTCGTCTGTAGTTGTGAAGGGGGGTGATATACGGACAGTGGGACTTTAGTGTTAAAAAAGGGTGTTTGGAATATACAGAGAAGGGGAAATTAAACGGAGGGGGGGGGAGGCGCTATACGGACAAGGAAATTTAACATGGGTGGGGCGATATACGGACAAGGGAAATTTAACATGGGGCTATATACGGACAAATGAAATTTAACATGGGTGGGACGATATACGGACAACGGAAATTTAACATGGGTGGGACTATATACGGAAAATAGGAATTGAACAAGGGTGACGTCACGTTACTGGTCACTGGGGAAACAATGGCAACAATGTTGCAAGTGGCTGACCTTAATCGGACGGAACAGTGTGGCAAGGGGTTGACCTGAATACGCGCTGCTCTAGGGACAAATAGAGACATATACATAGAGACGTGGTTAGAGACAGGGTTAGAGACATAGAGAGAGACATAGACATACATAAATTTATGGACATATAGCTATAAAACAAAAAAATCGACTAAAACGTTTTTAGGCAAGAGAGAATAGGCATCTTTTTGAGACAATGGAGGGGCCCTGAAAAGGACCTTTATTTTTTTTTGTTAACACCATTCAGATAACATAGAAGGCATCGCACGGATCTTCTTCTTTTCCTAAAACTTCGTCTGACCTCTGGACCGTAGATTAAGATTCTCTTCAGACAGCCTTGCCTCTCCACATAGATTCTTCGTTTCCAAAGGGCTGTATCAGTCATCTTGATAGCTGCCCATGATGATTTGACATACATGTGATAGTCCGGGTTAAGCAGCATCGACGATAGGAGGGTACACGATTCTACGTTAGTCTACATCTTGTGACGAGAACAGGTAAATGGAAAGAGGTGAACCGCGGTTATTTATAGTGGAAGAGCGGATCGAAACGGATTGAGTTCTTTTACCAATCCTAACACGCGTTACAAAATGCAGTCATAGTACCGAGTATGTTTCCTTATATAGGTGCGCTAGCGTCTATGCGCATTGAATCAATGCGACAGAGTCAGAGCATTACGGAAACTAAGAAGACAATGAATTGGTATGTAAGGGCTGTGGAGACGAGGAGTGATGGCATAGCAGTGGCTACCAAAGCAAATAAATTCCTACTTCTAGAGGAGAACGATTTTAATTGGGATTTAGTGGATTTTCTAAATTCTTCACAAGAATTTGTTCCGGTACCAGTATCTTCGCCGCCTTCTCCTTCCTTACCACACGTCGAGGATTTTAAACAGAGACAGAAGGAAGAATTGGAGAAATTTTTGCAACAGCAGAAAAGCCCTAATCCTAACCCTAACCCCAGCATCCAAGGCGGGCGCTCTAACCACTTAGGCCACCGGATCGATCTTTTGCGTATATGGGAGTGTTACGGAAATGAAGCTGCTGATCTTAAGGCTAAACAGTTTTATGCAAGGGTTACTATTATCTGACCCAAAGTTAGGAAAGATTTCTGAGTGATGCATTGGGTACAACTGAAAAAAACCCAACAGGTTCAGCTCTTAGATATATGAAGTGCATGAAGTACAAAAACATTTACTTCATTTTAAGGTCTAATATATATATATATATATATATATATATATATATATATATATATATATATATATATATATATATATATATAGTTCAAGGTCATTATAAACCAAGACTGAAGAAATTGTCTAAATGATTTCTTGATTCATATTACTTACATCTTCACAAAATGTTGCATGTGAAGTTCATGGTGAAGGTAACATTTAAAAAAAACAAGAAAAGGAAAGAACAACACGCTTTTCATTTTGGAAACAAAAGTATTAGTGCACATTTGCATTACAATATAAGCGATTTAATCAATGAAAGCTGAAATACACCTTCTACATTTGTCAGTGAGATGTTAAACTTATTCATACACAATGTGATAGTGTATATGAACAAAACCGATAACTGTAAATTCAGATGTTAGCTCTTGAATGTAATATGTACAGCATATAGTATATAAGCTCAATTTCTGATTCATCTCCTGTGCCTTAGCGTTGATGAACCTTCAAACGACTAGTCATAACTGTTTATCTACTCTCAGTACCACAGTCCACTGAATATGCAAAATGACTGATAACTGTCTGGCTCAAAGGAAATGCAGCCTTTTATCTCCTCACGATATGAAAAAGATTAAGAAAATTTGAAGCAGGTGGATTGTATCTCTTCTGTCCGAATGTATTCTTCATGAGAGGTTTAGATAAACGTTTTCAGTTATCAATACCGTCACATTAATATCTGAGTGCATACGTTGTATGTGTGCATTTATGTATATCTGTATGTATATATATATGTATATATGTAAAATGAGATTCAATTTCCTTAGAATGTGTTTATGTAGATGTACAGAAATATGTAAATGTATTCATATTTCCTTACAATGTATTCAAATGGATGTATATGACGTGTTAATATGAGTTTACATTTCCTGACAACGTGTTTATACAGCTAAATATAGTATGCTAAACGAATTTCCATTTCCTTACAATGCATTTGTATAGATAGATATATGTTAAAACACGGTGTTCACAAGGAATGATGTATATGGTATGTTAATATTAGTTTACATTTCCTTACAATATGTTTATATAGATGTAGGTATTAAAACAAATTTCATTTTCCTCACAATGTTTATATAGACGTATGCATTAAAACGAATTTCCTTTTCCTAACAATGTTTATATCGAATAATGTGCATGATGTGCTAAAATTGGTTTATGTGCCCAAGTGTTTTTAATAGATAAAGTTGCCATTTACTGACAGTGTTTTTATATAGATGTATAGTTTGTGTTAAAACGAGATTCCATTTTCTTATAACGTGTTCAAGCCTTTTTAAATGTACCTGCTTCCAGCGATTCTTTCCATGGATTCTATGGCGCCATAATCTGATTGCATTTCATATTATATAATACTTAACCTATAAGCAGCAAAACTGTCATCTGTGACTCCTGTCCCTAACCCTAACTGACATCTGTGACTCCTGTCCCTAACCCTAACTGTCATCTGTGACTCCTGTCCCTAACCCTAACTGTCATCTGTGATTCCTGTCCCTAACCCTAACTGTCATCTGTGACTCCTGTCCCTAACCCTAACTGTCATCTGTGACTCCCGCACAATATATAGATCAAACCTTAATAGAAGCTCCGTTTCTGCGATATAGAAAGGGACCATACTTGAGTATATGAAATACTATATATAGAATACGATACAGAAAGGGACCTAACTTAAATATATGAAATACTATATATTGAATACGATATAGAAAGGGACCATACTTGAGAAGAAGTCTTTATCATTAGCAAAAAATTCTGACGCATTTGCAAAATTTTATATTCTACTCTGGTAGGGTAGCTCGTATACATCATTGGTAGCAGATGAACAACCTCAATTAGGAGCACAGTGACCCAGGCTTGGGATGAATTAATTTCCTTTTACGTTTTGCTGATTTGTACTTTCAATGAGTTGTTTAGTATTCCTATTTTCGGTTTTATCAAGAGGTATACTAAGTTTCTTTGATCAAATGTCCTATGTTGCACGCCATATAATGCCTTTAGTATATTTGTTGCGAACTATGGCAACCTTTCTGTCTGCAGTTTTTCTTACTTTATTCTCGTGGTTCTAGGGCGATTATAAAATGCCAGGTTCTAACCATTCATCGATATATCAGTCAGTTCTAACCATTCATCGATATATCAGTCAGTTCCAACTATTCATTGATATATCAGTCAGTTCTATCCATTTATCGATTTATCAGGCAGTTGCGAATAATAATTAATACTACAGCTAATTATATCAGTAAGTCTTTACTATTGAAGTCATCGAGGGATTCTATTGGCTGTACGGCATTTTCATCTAAATATATAAAGTGATTACAATTTTCCAAAGGAATCCCTTACACATAATGATTTAGTTTAAGTAATTTACCCAATGACCATTGTTTACCTGTAACAAAATAATGACCTTGACATTTGACCATCATTTCCATCCTACAGTAAGCCTCTTCATGCTTCTAGACTTTTCTAATTGCAAGTTAGAGGAAAACAATAATGCATATTATTATGGAAATGAGTAGAACAGTGAAGTATTTAATAAGATAGCAATATCTTTTACGCTTCTTTTGAGGTCTTATTTTTGTCATTTAAATTCGATCATGATAGTCGATGGAATTATCGGTAGTTTATTGATAATATTAATCCACATTATTTTTAGTATTGTCATCAATATGCTGTATCTTTATTTTCATTAATTCTAATTCAGTGCAATTATCTTCAAAGACTTTGGTACTCATTTTTACAAGACTGCACCATGTTGATTATAGCCAGGTACTTTGAGACGGACGGAATAAATGCCTAGCCATTTCCAGTAACGTCAAAGAGGCACATCTCTTTCGAAATATATGTTGGGATGCATACGCTGCAAACGGCTGCACATTCTCTAGATTGCATTTATGTTGATGCATAACTCGCGCGCGTTTACGGAGCATAACGCGTACGCGTGTTTCAGTTCTCTCTAGTTTCCACTAAAAAGTACCATCAAATACTACACAGGGGATATTTATCGTGCAATCAAAGATGTCACTGAAAATACACGTACACGGAGGGCCCCGATGAGATAGCGGACTTAACCGCACATGCATTCAATGAGGTGTCCGTTGATTCATATTTTGCCATGAAAACAAAATGCCTGGAAACCCATCCCAAAGAGTTTACTCGAGAACTTCCATCAATCTTGCGTTGAATACGGAGACGGTGGCCTCTGGAACACAAAGTACAACCCAAATGATGTGTTTCCGTAGACATGGTTGCTTGCTACCCAGCACGTTTAGATAAGAAATATTCATCCGACATGGTGTTCCTCCGACATGGATTTCAACTAGTTCAACAACTTCTTCCCGCAAGCACAAGCAATCCCACGGGTTGCTTATAATCATGATCAATGCAGCGCTTGCCAACCAAAACCGGCCAGGGATTTGCGGCGTGCGGTCGCACATCGCTTGCCGCCATGGTGGAGTCAGCTGTAAGAGAGCAAAGAATGCCAGCCACGGTTGTGTGGGTTGATGCGCCACTGCAAGTTTGCCCCGATGAATGATAATCGATGACGTGCACAGCGACTAAGCAACCAAAGGTTGCCGTCTCAGCACCCAACCAAAGGTTGGCCTGGGAAAACGCAGGTCTCCACGATCCACGGGCAAGGGAAAGCTTGCCTGGGAGCTGACACCTAAATATATATCCTGCAAAATGTTTCATTAAATCTGTCTCCGTGCGACCTTATCACGGTCATTCCATCGTTGCCGATGTTTAGGCGATGCCATAGCAACTCGCTGACCCATGCAAGATTTACACTAACAGTTCAGGATAGGCATTTGTTTCATCTGCATGGAGACACTCACAGTCAGCTTTTATATCAGGTCTAGCGCATCTTATCTGCGACCAAGCGCGAGCTAAGCTTGATATACTGTCCTCGAGCAAGCCAAACTTGCCACTGGCAGCAGTTGGCGCCACAGAAGGTCAGCGCGCGTTGGCTAGCTCGCGGACAGCAAGCAAAGATGGCCAGGCGAAACGTAGCTGCGGCCACGCGCGAGATAAGGTTGCTATGGTTGGCGACCTTGGCAACACAGTCGCATAAGAACTAGAAATCACAATATCTATATCTATATATATATATATATATATATATGCATCTCACCCAGTCCGGGTCAAAAGTTCACAAGTTCCAGTTCTATAGAAATGGACTCAGTGACACTGTTTTGGAGTGATTTAGCAAATTCTCTCAGGTGGTTAAGGAGCATGGTATCTCTTTGGTTAAACGCGCCCTTGGAACACTCAAGGACAAACTCGGTGAAATTATTGTTAGAAAAATAGTCTCGGCAGCAACAACTACCGCAGATTCAATCAAGGACAGGCCTGTCTGGCTAGTAGGTACGCGATCGAAGGAAAGCTTGCTAAGGAATGATCCGCCAAAGCACATAAATACTTCCCGCGGACACAAAAACATCACAAAATTATCAATTATGCTGTTGATGAACGACTAAATAATCTTACGCGGGTTGGGGACCTCCGTTCCCTTCAACGAAAATAAATCACTAATCTTGTTGCGGGTGACAGATACTCTGCCCGTGGATGAGTTGGATGATCCTTCAGTGACCGGTTAGCAACCCAATGACCCCACTGAAGTATCGGGTACCCCTATAAAACATGTTCAAACGCGTATCTGATCCCACATTCGACATAGACGAGCCAGTGCTCAAGGACCAATCTGTGCGCGATAATCATCATTACTCGTAGAAAGACAGGGTGCCAAAAGATCGTGATCGAATATAATTATAGGCTGAAGGACATAATCAGGTATTTTTCCTGCCCAGTGGGGCATTTTTGAGGCCAACCGAACTCTCACGAAAACGAATAGCAATTGATACTCGGCGCGATGACAAGCCTGTTTCGTTAACGAAGGTGTGATGGCGTTAATTAACAGCGCAAGGTACATCATTGACGGAAAAGAGATCGAAGCATGCCTGGACATCGTTGACGTGTCTACATCGATATCTTCACTCGCTCGATATTCCGAAGATTATTCACGCAGAGCAGGTTCCTCAAATGATTTTCATCAAAAGCATCACCAATAATGCTGATGACTGACCATTTGAATCGGCGGTAAAACTCTGTCGCTCAGACGCCGAAAATGTTTTTAAAGTAGCAGGAATGGTAGACAAATCAGCTGTACCATTTGCTGTTTCAACGTCGCCCAACGCAAATTTCCACCTGAGATTTGCAGTACGTAAAGCACAAATTACAACGGCTGCATAATTTCACTGTCACATCTTGGGTTTTATAGAAGCGTTAGAAAGGTTATTTTTGGGGCTAAACACAAAACTGTTGAAACAACGCTGTAATGACAACGATGCTATCTAGAACACCACTGGTGAAAATGATGCTGCAACTAGAGCTCTAGATGGAAAAGTTGCATTGGAAAAATTGTCGCTATGGATGCCCACGATGACACCGTCGATAGCTGAAGAACAGCGACTACTCAGTGTATGCAGGTGTGGTCAATCTTCGCTGAGCTGGTTGACAATGTCGACAGATACAATTCAAAGTACAGTGTCTGGACAAGAGAGTGTTTCTTCACCTCGACATGTATTCGTTGGGTTTTAGGATATTGAACGACTGAATGCGCAAGAAAGAAACACAATGGAGTTTGACGGACTTCATATTAGCGAAGTTTCCTTGAGGTTGAATGGTCTTCCAGAACCATTCGAAGAATTCCGGCTGGATTTTGATAAGGATAAGGTTGCACGGGCTTATCACCGCCTGATGTCGTTTATGGAACGCGATCAGAACTTACTCCAAATATCTCAGAAGGATTTCACAACACTATATCCAAATTTATTACTTCTTGGAACATCTGGATTTATTCAGGCAATCCGTCGTAGACACGCATTTCTGAGCTTACATAGATAAGACAGGCACTGGCATTGACGACTACAGTTGTACTGCTGTGATATTGTCGGACAAAACACTGATGCTCAAGGAGGCTGGCTGGTGAATGAGAGTCGTGGACGCTCCCGTGGAAAACATGAAGTTGGTAGACCTTTGGTCTCCTGAGGCAGAGCTATGTTCGCTTGCTCGCACGGCGCACTGAGTCAGAAGGCTGCCAACCAATGATCACAGAGACAAGCTTAAAAAGGGTCCGGGCTAAGACTAACACCACGAACGGTTCGGGGTATCGGTCTTCGATTGACTTGCTGATCCCTGCTCGCCTACTCGGTGACAACGCGAGCAAAGGTGTTGCCAGTGTCAAATTGTAATACAATGGCCGATGCAGGGAAGAAAAACTAAAATACTACAGAGGTGTTTTGATGCGAGATCAGCTGCCATATACACCATGGCGAAAAGAAACAGGAATAATCAACTTTTGTACCACCGATTGTCCTGAAACGCACTGGATCTCGTAGTGTATTAGCCCCGCGCAATCATATATTTCTATTCATACGGACTGCCGCCACCACCAGAATTTATCAAGAATGTGTGGCGATTGAATGCTCCACTATCATCGACAACGTTGTAAACACAAACAATGACAGACCCCCCGATATGCAGGACAGAAGCCGACAAATTCAACCAAGTCTATGTCTGCATTGCACAAATAGTCGTGGCATGCTTCGCTTGGGTGACCTTCAGTCATTCGCGCTAACTATGGTCGCTAGTAATAAAAAGCGATATTTGAAATAATGGTCACATATATTTATGGACGATCAAAGGTCCGGAGGTGGCAATGGCAAACAAAAGGCAATCGTATACACATCAAAATTTGCAACTAGAGATGAATTATTGGCGTTAATAAACACCGCCAAGGTGAACAAAAATTGGATAATGTTATTCAAGATCAATTTGGAGAGATAAAAGCCAGCAAAATTGCGGTGACTAATGTTATCACCAAGGCAGGGGGCGGTCGCTTGTAATTTTGTTGAGTTAACAGAGGTAGGTAACAGCTGAGACTCTGGGATGTCCCGTACTCTTGTTTCAAAGGAAATACAAGGTCGTATTTCAATCGCTGGAGACACAATGCAGAGAGAACACAACATGGAAAGGAACACGGTAGTTGCTGTATGCGACACAGCGGCGATCAGAATGTTGCCAGAAAAATATGTTGACGTGGCGGCTGCAAGTACAACCAAATTTGATGATCATGTTCGAGCATTTACTCAGGTATGCAGAAACACGCAAAGACACCCTAGAGTCTTTGATAAGTTTTCTGGATCTCCAAATGTTTCGATAAAAGTCGACGATATTAACACAAAATTAGCCGAATTGAAAAAAAAACAAAAAAACAAACAAACAAACATCGATGGACGAAACATCAATCAAAGACCTACGTGCGGATCTTGATTCGGAAGTAATAGATATTGGCGATATATGAGATGTATAGCACCTGTCGTTGAGACAATGAACTGCAGACTTTGATATGCGATTAGTTAGTGTGGTTACTTCTGGAAATCGTGTATGGAATAGGAAGCTGGCAGATGGGATTTCGGACTTTATACGGTGAGATATAATTTACCGTTGAAATACTCAATAAGAGAACTAGATTTTAAAAAAATAATCATGTTGGTGAGTTAATAAAAGTAGACAGAGGGGAAAGGTCGGGCACGGGAGACGTTAGATTGTTACCAACCGATTCGAGTTGAGTGACTGCAAACTACTCCTACTGTACTGAACTGATACACTTGTTATAATGGACGACACACAGAAATATCGGCGCAATAAAATGATCGAGGCACAGACAACGCTATATGCTGAAATTGAAAGGCGTAAATAAAAACTTGCCAGATACAAAGGTGTAAGTGGAATTATTGACGCGACGTCAGACATAACATCAGCGGCCACGATGGGATCTGGACGAATAACAATCGCATTGAAAGTAGGTGGTGTCCCAGTAGGAGTGGCTATCGGTGCTCTATAGTTAATCGCGGGGGCTGTCACCGCCAGGAGTAAATTACGGTCAACAAGGCTCAAAATTCAAAGACATATCGTGATAACGACAGCTGCAGAAGGGAGTCTGTACAAAATCACAAATTTGTATTCGGAGCCAATTTCGAACTCCGAAGACTATAGTGCCTGTCTTACCGAACTTGAAAATTTTAACATGCAAAAAAGAAAGAAAAAACACTCCAGTGAGCGAGTAAGCCTAGGACGATATGCGGTACTGGCCAACAAAATGTATGTTTTTACCTACACTAGAATGCCCATTTTTGTCTCAACAAACAGGTCTCTTCTGGGACTTAAGTCGCTTACTACTTATAACTTTTTGTTCTTATTGTCGGTGCACTTTTAATTCATATATGGTCAACGACACAAGCAAGCGGACCTAACTCTTCCACGACTATGTCATTGCCTGTACGATTTCCTCGAGCTTAGTTGTCATCAAACAGCTGACCTAAATCATGTGCGTCCATGCTTATATGAAATTAATCGTTTCAAATGATTTTGTGAAAGGAGTTAGTAGCGCTCAGGTGCTTAATTAATGGTATACCTTGAGATTGCAGACCCATGCCATCATCTACGGCCAATTGACGTGTAACGGATCAATGTTGATTATTCTGAGTGAAGTCACCACTTAATAAGCCCATATGGTGTCAAACGACAGGGTAGAAAAATCAGAGGGTGCTTCAAACACACATCACTATTTCTCAAGGAAATTATGTGCGTCAAGTAGTGTAATTATTATCAGTCCATACATTCGTTATAGTTGGCTTTCAGTTCCATATATACAACTATCCAAGCTCTACTCTCTCTCCAATTAATACAATAAGTTTTTTTCGGCGGGCGTGATTCGAACTAGTAAAGTCTTTTTCCAATGTCAGCCATTTAACCAACTGCGCCACTGACACAGTTACGCATATTTAAGAACAACTAATACATAAAGTTAACAGTGTTGTACATTAAAGGTGGCCATACAGGCCCTCTATACAATACAACATTAAAGAAAATTCATTTTATTCCTGGGACTGTCCATCCCTGTTTAAAATGTATTTTTTTTTCGTCTCGGTGAGCTCGTAACTCGCCTGTGTATGGTCGAGATGAGTTCTGTTTTCAGCATCAATTCCTTCTTGAGATTACGACACACGAAATGGATATTAAACAATCGGGCTGTACTCCCAAGACTGAGTAATGTATATTAGAATGACGTGTCATAATCATGGCGCACTCGATACGCGTAATGCTTTGTTCTATATAAAATAAATTTTTACTACATGCGAGCGTTCAAGTTACGAGCCACCCCACGATAGACACGATTTAGAAAGGAGGTGGTCGGCTGGTGGCATCGTATCGTTGTGGAATGCAGCAGAAGGGGAAAGGGGACTGAAGTCATCTGGGAGGGTGTCTTAGTCGCGTCGCCCATAGTAACAACAAACATCAAGAACATGAAAATGAGAGGGTGGTAGGTGGTCGGCTGGCCTCTTTGTTGAAAATTCCCGTGCGTCGCTCGCTCTTCCCAGGCGGCTTTTCACTGGTTCTTATTCCACCATTTATAATGGCTGATATATATATATATATATATATATATATATATATATATATATATATATATATATAGAACGAATGAATACTAATACAATCACAGTGCAAGCAAATCAATAACCAGAAGCGTCTGTTTTATGTCACAGAAGCAGCACCCTTTGTGAGCTAATATCAAAGTTCTCGTATTGAAAAATGATATATTAAGTACCAATGTATCCCAAACAAGTGGTCCATCAGATTCCAGGTTTCAAATAGAAACACGATAAAATGAAATCTGTTTTCTTAGTGCAGATTATACCATAGTCTGGATTTTTCCAACGGGCTATATATTTTCTACTTTCCTCACGGCCTTCCCATGTAACCTAGATCATACTACTACTGGTATCACCACCATTACCAAAGTACCAAGTCTAATACTATCCGGTAATTTTGATATGCAAACTGTTTTAATTTCTCTGCTTGCTTGAAGAAAGAAAATGTAAGGCTTAAAATATTATTTAATCTTCTGATACATTAATAAATGTATATAACTTTGAAGTTACGTACTTCATGTTAGTCTATGATTTGTTATGAGTCTATGCTCTTGAAATAAGTAACAGAAAAGAGTGAAGGCAACAAGCTTTATAAAATTTCACAAAGAATTTATTTCCCTAGAATACAAAGTGAAAAATTAAGAAAAAAAGAACTTACGGTTTTACGAATCAAATCCAAAAGTGATCCAAGAATTAAAAAATGGAAGTCCTAGTAATAAAAAGTCCTGAATGAAACTGAATTCGAGTCCCGATGAAATCCAAAATGGAAGGAGATGACGTCTGTGATGGTCTGCGAAGTGCTGCAGTTTGAACAGTCTCTTGTTGAATCACAGAATATATTAGTCCAGTTTTGAATTCAGTACAAAAATGTCAATATCCAAGAAATTTGTAGGAGCACTTATGTATTTCCAGGGAAAAGAATCACTTGAATTCAATAAAATAAAAATTCTACCCAAACTGGTCACAACATAACAACAACTTAACGTCTCACTTGTTTGGAGCCCGACTGAACAAACCTGTATCAAGACAACAGTTATACACTAATTTAAGATGCAAAACAGATTCCCGGATGAGGGTCAAAAGTTCATCTTCTGGAAAACAATAGAAGTTTGTATGTCAATTGTCACGTAGTCCAGGTATGACCTTGACTTAATGAATCTTGGTGTCAGAAGTTATTCTGTTGTGACCAGATATGTTTTGGATAAAAGTGCTTTGGTTTCGATCAATAAGTCTGTATCAGAATCTGACATAAAAATAAAGGAATTAAAATTAAAATACAAGATCGAATTAGAGTTAAGAAAGCTTGAACTTCAGAAAGAAGAAAAACAAAGGCAAATGCAATTAGATAAGGAGGAAAGAGAGAGGAGAATGCAATTGGAGAAAGAGGAGAGGCAAATGCAATTAGATAAGGATGAAAGAGAGAGGAAAATGCTGTTGGAGAAAGGAGAGAGACGTCATCGCCTTCCATTTTGGATTTCATCGGGACTCGAACTCAGTTTCATTCAGGACTGTTTATTACCGGGACTTCTATTTTTTAGTTTTTAAGTATAGTATATCATGTGCTGAAAATGGCGCTATGCAAACAACAACAACGTAAGATTGCAGAAAAACTAATTATGTTTACCTTATGCTTGTCATATAATGATGGAGATACATGGACAGGTGAATACTATTAATTCATTAGTGTAGTTGGCTAAGAATGGGTATTACTCTCACCTCTATAATTTCCACCCATAATGTAACAAGCCTTGAGCCTCCTTCCAAAGTCAGGATCCATTCGTGTGGCAATTGCAACATTTGTCAACGGTCCAATGCAAATCAGAGTTATCTCCCCTTTAAAACAATCGCATGAAACAGTGCTCACTAGAACATAAACATGCTTTTGAGTCAGTATTTTATAAAACATTTTCTAAGTCTGAAAAGAAGCGCATACCCACTTTCATTTTTTAAAGTCTATTAACGGCATGGTAGCATGTATACAATAAATATCATTACGTGCTTTGGCGCTCAAACTTAGGCGAACACACGATGAAAACACACTAAACGAGGCTTAGCATAATGAATTATGTACTACATGATACCACATTACACAACACCATCCACAACACAACATAAAACAAATCTATATCACACTACGCGTATTCAGGATACTGCATACAGCTGTAGACGTATCTTACATTTTTAAATACCTGGTAGGTCTACAGATCCAGATTCATAGTTCTACACAGCAAGAAGCTGTAATGCGGATATGTCTACCCAGTTCTGAGATACAACCCTGACTAAATAACAACAGTGCATTCAGTGATGGCGAACCTGATACAAATAGTAAACTAACCTAATTTATAAAATGTTTTGGAAATGTCGCATTTATAACAAATCGTGATGAATAATTATTCAGAGAAAACAAAAAGATACACATATTTAAGATACATTGACATCACCTCTTGTTATTATTACTAGCAAAGGCTGTCGATCTAAAGACGTGTGGTTCCAGCTGAAAGGAAGTTTTCTTTCAGAGAAATCTACTCCGATAATGGATCTTACCCTCGTGCTCTTTTGACATGCGCAGAAGTGCCTGCACCCCATGTTCAGTCTGCATATTCTCTTTCGTTGGAGCGTTCGAATCAGGAACATCTCCGAAACCATCTTCTCCGTGATAGTTATCCTTGTGTTTAACGTCTCCAAGGAACGGCTCGCTGCAGCCAACGAACACTGGGATCTGAATTGAAGGTGTGTGTAAATGAATAAATATTTACTGAAACTTCTGACTGCGTTTTTCTAGCTAAGCCTTATCAACTTCTGAGAGATGAAGGACGTCGAGATCGAACTTCAAAGGAAACACATTTAACAAGACGGACTAAAATCACCTTTCGAATCGGTATGTCCATTTATTTACCACTCTCCAACATGACACAGCCATTCGAGCATTTTAGTTGTTTAATGTTTGTTGTTTATTTCTTGAGTTTCATGCCTTTCTGTTAGAAGCAGATCTTTGGTTCAATTCCGCCTTGACGTTTTTCTGTTATTACTCCTAATTTGAACTTTGGCCTAGTTGCAGACTACCTACATATCGTACACTGAGACAGACAAAATTCTTATTGATGATGCCAAGAAAAAAGGAAGAAATGAAGGCATATAAGAGGCGTACTAAGTAAGCAAGTAAGTACAAGTGAAAGTCATTAACCTCGAGCCTGTTTGTGAGTTGAAGAATCCTGGATATATTCATACCGGCCTGTGCAGCCAACGTGTTTCCCGATACGGTTGTAATGGCCATGACTTCTACATCCGGGTAACTGAGGGCCATTAAAATTGCCTGGGCATCATCAACTCCAGCATCTGTGTCTATCACGAATAATCGTTTTTCTGACATCCTGAAAGAAATATTACATCCTAAAGCTGAGCGAAAATTGGTCTTTAGTGATAAGGGTGGTTTTTCTCACGTAGGGCAGGGCGTTTAATCTGTATCAGTGAATGGATGCGGCTTATTTTCAATTTTTGGGAGGGCTGGGGAGGGGGAATGGTGGCTATGATGGTAGATTTTAACTCGATATTGTTTTCAGACATATATGTATGAATTGCCTTGTGAACTCTTCATAGGAATAATAAAAAACTATATTTGTTCGAAATTATTGCCATTTTCGTCATAAAGAACAAAGAAGACTTGCTGCTACCAGCACCACCACAACTACTAGCATAGTTTTTTATTAGGAACGCTCTCAAACGTTTTATCTGCGTTAATATGACTAAATGAACGCACAATCTGGTCTTTTGTCTGTGATCCCGTACTACTTACACCGCTGAAGATATACACATTAAAACTTACTGTATGAAAATAATATTGAGATGTGCAAAACGGTTTTAGAATGTTGACACAAATCCTCTGAAGAGTTGGTAGTGAAGGGTACTGTTATATAGATGTATATATTGCAAAATGTGTTGTAACTTCTAAGTTTCAAGGAGAAAAAGATCTTTAAGTACACACGTGAAATCTCTAAAGACAGACAAAAAAAAAATATGTTGATCAAATTTATTTTCTTGAGCATAACTTGGGAATGGGAATAATAACCTATTGTAAATTTTGAAAACTTGTATGATTCCGCCCTATTTAACAGATGAATATTAAATACTATATGTATTTGCAGCTGACCATTGGGGAAATTACACGAGGTGGGACCTAACTTGTATACGGTCATTGAGACTTGCCCACTGGGGACATCACACAGGATTGGTCAATAAATGCTAGATACATATCCACAAAATTTTGATGAAGCAGGACGTCAATGGATCACTGAAAATCCCTTTAAAGCCTCCTTACAAGTCCGAATGGGAAACCTATGTAAAGAAAAGAAGAAAAAAAATATAAAAAAAAAAAAAAAATAAAAAAAATAAAAAAGAAAATATGTACGAACCAAGTGAATATACGCGATGTCACTGGCTCGATGGTTATTCATTATATTAAAATACCTGACGCAGTGAATAATACAAATGTTGACGTTGATGAAGGCAATTGATGTTATAAGTAGATAAGAAAAAGACTCAAAAAACACTCTCACGCACATCGACGGGAACCTATCCGAAACCTAAACCCAGCCGAGCATCCAAATTTGAACCGGGACCATAATACGAACCTGAGCCACAACATTATGCGAAACTGAATCACAATCATTATGCGAATAGAAACGTGTATCACCCAAACTGGAAAAAACAAAAGAAAGACATGCATCGATACACCAACCACGAACATGTATCGCCTTCTGCGTCAATACTGTTAAGAACAAGCCGACTTTGAAAGAGACCACGGACAAATGAAAAAGTGGATAGAGCAACAATGTAGGCATACATTTCAGACATGAGAAGAACTGGATAAATGTAAAACAGAGCATATGAAAAGGCGGGAAAACCAACAACTAAGAAAATTAAACGGTCTAACAAAAATAAATCTTCATCAGCTCAAACAAAAGTTATTGCGACTATGTGCTGCAATATATCGAAGACGGGCGAAAACAAGAACGTGTATATGGACCACAATAACAACCAAGAAGTGTACTATATCCATTTTTGCGACTATAGGAGATTCATGAAAAAGGCGTGAACCTTAACAGGAATTCATATTCCTTCAGCCACTGCCACCGGCACAAGTAGAATAATGGAGACAGGAAAAGGAAGAAGCACAAAGGCTATTTGACGAATCACTATTGAAATGGCTGAAAAAAAAGACGTCTTGATAGATTGTGTGACCCTAAAGACCTCGCCGATCGGTTGGAAACAGTCGTTGGGTCAATTCGTGCCGGTAACAACGGAACAGAAGTTATTGAGGCCGCATCAATTTGTCAGCGGTGCTCACCGATGACACTGTGGACCAAAGAAAATTTCGCATCTTGATGCATGAATGTGTTGAAGACTGCGTTGATGTATATCGCGCTACTGGTGATGATTTCTGAAAATACTTTGTTTTACGCGAAATCAATGCGGCTTTGCAGCCTGCTATTGCAAACGCATCCCCGAGTTCATCAATGAAGCCAGAGCTGTATGTGAAATTTTCCACACCAATTGCCACTGAGGAATCGCGTATACTTAAGACTGCATTGATATCATTGCATATTTATCGTTATTGGCCTAAGATCGATGGCAAATGTTTTGGGGAATTTACCGCGAACAACTCGTTCGTGTTGTCGTCAGACAGTGGGACCAACTGGAACTTTGTTGGAATTTTAACTGGCGCATATGACACTGAATTAATCAATGACGATATCCGACGACGAATGACACTGGTGATCAAGCGCAATCAAAACATTTCTATGCGTGAACACGAGCCCACACCTACATGAACCATCTTGATGGAATCTCCAAGGTGCGCGGTTGATATTAAGGACATCACTTAGAACAGTTCTCGGTTGGCCTGTATATATTTATAAGATTCCAGAGGACCAAACGAATTATGCGTGCAGGTCCCAACGGTAACAGTTAGGGTATCACACCTGATATTGTCAGGATCACCAGCATGACTAAGGTTAATTTAACCTGTGATGCCATCAGTGGAAGTAATAAAGCATCAGCTTTGACAATACAAGCGTCGGAGGGTTATATATTGTTTGGGTTTGCCCCAACTGAGGGATCCGATGATAAAATATTGATTACTGCCACGCCGGTGTAACTTCATGTCATAATTGTCGGTGGACACATATTCATTTTACCCCTATGGACGAGGATAGGCACATATTAGACCTGTCCTGGAAGACCTTGACACTATAACTGTACATTAGAGATTGACCTGATATTTAAATATGACAGTCGTGCGTGGATGTAAGATACCAGAGCGTGTTGACAACGCGGGATAACCCGTGTATGTCACGTATTACGGAAATGGTTGTTGATATTGTACACAGATTACTTATAGGCTCTTCAAAGGTGCTCATGTCTTTGTCATCGCGCGCTGTATCAATTGCTAAATAAATTGAAATGGGAGTCTGGATAGCATCAAAACGTTGCTGAGGATATTTAAAGAATCTGGTAATGCAGTTGGTTGAATCGACTCGAGATCGACAACGACGATTATTAACTATAGCATCACCAAAACCGGTTACACTTCTATCGACAGTAACAATACCAGCTCCGGTTAGTAAAATCATCATTAAAGCGGCTAAAAACGTACATCTGATTATGTGGTTACAAAATTTAGCAATGGAAAGCGGGTTATGGACGTCCCGCAAATGGTATTAAAACAAACAAATAATGTATAATGGAAAAATCCAAGATAAATTTGATAACTATGTTGGACAAGGGTGCGCCTGAGAGTAGATCGTAGCACAAAAGATTATCAATAGTTTTCACATCCGTCTAGGGACTTTAGACCATTACAAACAGAATTACAAACTTTTCAGTATTTTCTTCAATTTTCTTTTAGCCCTTTTAAAAATTGAGGGGCTATGTCTGTGCGTGTCTGTCAATATTATTCCTATGACGCACGAGAACTAAACCAACGTGGACGAATCGAATTACAAGTTCAGGACACATCCAGATATTTCCTACCCGCCAAGGCATTCACTGAAGTTCAAGGCAGAATTGTAAAAACTGACGTTAATCCATACGGTGCTCAACAAAGTGAATTTGTCAATATAGTGCTCGATATATTATCGATGGTCAAGAAATTGAAGTACGCCATGATAACGTTGACGTTGCATCGACAATTATCGGACTTGGCAGATACAGCGATGATTATTCACGATCTACTGGTCCGTCAATGATGTTCGCAAAAGATATTGTTGATCAAGCTGATAGCCGCCCTTATACTTTTCAAAGACCAAGAAATGCTAGCAACACAGCCGACGCTGTTGAAAATTTACTTCCTGAACTTCAGAGGTAAATCGTCAAAAAAAGAGCTGATAGCTTTTTACATTTTATATATTTGGTAATTCATTCATTGCACTTTTACAAGCTGGTATTGTCTAGTCTGGCAAAATTCATTTTCCCTATTTCAATAGGTGCTAAGGATAGTGTACTTTATACAAATTCAGGCTGATTTTTGGAGCACAAGGAGCAGTCATTTTAGTTAGCAGTATGCTAAGATCATTTGCAATTTCCAAAAGTACAATATCCAAAGAAATGTCAGCCATATTACATCAAAGTAGCGTAGACGTATGCCAACATTCTCTCCACTGTGCATGTTTTCAATGCAACAACTTCACCTCACATACATCACTCTCTCAAAAGTACATAATAACCGGTGAGCGCCCCCTTAGCACTATATTCCTATAAAGTTTTAAAAGTAAACATGAACACGTTAGTTGTCAAATTATGAAATACTTTTACATGTTAAAATTCATTAGAGAGACAACTGGACCACAGTAGCAATTATAATGTGTAATAGAGAAGATATACACTGAATGATAAACTCAAATGTAGAAACTTTGTTATTACCCAGACTGAAATCAGCTCACTTTCAAGCTCAAGTCCAGAGTGACCTTTAAGAAGGAGAGGAAGGACGAGGCATGGAGCAAGAATTAGATGGGGAAGAGGAGGAAGACCTGCTGCGCAGCCTGAAAACAGAGCTGACCAAGCTCTACACATAGTTCAAACAAGGCAGACAAGAATGAGGGTAATTGTTTATTTATATCTTGCAAAACAAATATTGATACATATTGAAAAATGTTTGGTACTTTGGCAAAGACTAATATCTACAAGCCAGTAGTGTTTTGCACAACTTACAAAATACATACTTGTAGGATTATTTATTTTACCAAACAAGGTATGCTTAAACTGCTTTACTTTTTGTTGCTACTCACCATCCCACCCCAATATCATTTGATAAAGGAAGACTATGCACAGATACCGTACAAAGGCCACCTCATTTATATGGCCACCTTATATAAATGAATAAAATGATAAAAGTAGTATGGAGACAATCTCATAGTACCTCACTGCATGATGACATACATATAATTGATATGAAACTAAATTTAAAAAGGTTTTAACATAGGTCATTTAAATGTACAAGGTGTAGTGGGGAAAATAGACTAGATTAAGTTAATGTTGTCTTCCAAGGAAAATAATACACATGTTTTAGGACTCACTGAAACCAAATTAAATGCTAACCACAATGATAACCTATTTCACTGCTAAGGCTACAATAAACCATTACACAGGGAAAGAGAGACAGCAGGGGGAGGTCTTGTATACATTAGGGAAGATGTAAATGCAGAAAGGCGACCTGACTTGGAGTCACATGAAATACAGTATTTGGGTAGAAATTTCTTAAAATAACGCAAGACCATTCCTAGTTGGTTTCATTTATAGGCCACCTACCTCCAAAGCATTTGGAATGATAGTTTATGAGAAAAAAAAATAGAAAATGTTCTTGCCCAAGAAGGAAACATATATACTCGGCAATAAGGACCTACTCAATGCTCTAATACGGAGTAACTGGATGGAATTTATTGAATTATTAGGCCTAGTCCAGCTGGTAAATGAGCCCACAAGGGTAACAGAAATATCAAGCCCTCTTATTGATCACAATTATACCAACCTACCAGACAATGTGGCTTATGTTAATGTACTAAATGTTGGTCTTAGTGACCACTATCCTACTTTTTTGACAAGAAAGGTTAAATGCAAGAGAAACAGAAAAATACACACAAAACTTTCACTTACTGATCATTCCAAAACTGTAGCAAAGAACAATTTCTCAATGACCTATATAAAGTTCCATGGAATATAATGCAAAATTTTGATGACATTGATGAAGCTCTGAGGGCATGGACTGACTTATTTATGGATGTAGTCTCTAAGTATGCACCACTGAAAGTACATAGAGTAAAGTATGAAATCCAGCCTAATTGATTTATTACTGAAATCCTAGATACTATGAAGACACAAGACCAATTGAAGGTCATGGGAAACAATGCACAATATAAAGTAAGGACAAATAAAATCACAAGAATGATTAAAAAGGCTAAAAAAAAATTATTATCAATCAATGCTTGAAAACAAAAAGAGCAACACAAACTCCATTTGGAAAGTCTTCAATGAACTCATTGGAGGTAACACACAAAGATCATATAAATAAAATTCACTCACTTCTGGTAAATGACACCAAAGTCACTGATGACACTGACATTGCAAATGTTTTCAATTATTTTTTCACCAACATTACCACTAAGACAAAAGAACCAGTGATAGAAAAGAACTTTAATGTGCTGTTACTCCGTCGTCGATCCGAGATAGCATAAATGAACGAGTGTTAAAAACCGGCGATACAATGAACGGTGTCATTAACATGAATAACAATAAAATTATTAATGTAGGAGAACGGACGGATAATCTCGACGCTGCAACGAGGAAATATGTAGACGATAAGGAAATTCCAGTAACAACTTCGTTGTCGACAATCAATGATGGAATGACCGCATTTAGAACTGAATTTTTTAATCATGTACAACTGTTATGAATTTTCGCAGAAACGTGAACAGAACCACTAATGAATTTTTTGGAAGTCCACCAAGCGTTGACATAGATCTCAAAGATATAAATACGAAAATCATCCGATGACTTCATTCATGAAATCCTAATATGGTTAAAAAAACTAATCTGATCAAAATTCCTCACGGACGAGCTAACAATATCGTGTACACGGTATCATCAGGATCATCAACGTGGACACCTCAAAATATAGCACTATTAAACATACCGCAGAAGTAACCGGTGTGTACAGGTTGTCCGTGTTCAGTTCCGCAAAATTTATAATATTTACTACATTTTCATGGCGCTATTCAACCGATATTTTTTCTGGGACTGTATCTGTAGTGTTAAATAAAGATACCGAAGAAACGTTTATGCTGGAATCAGATGATAAAAAATTAACCTCGGCGTCCTACTGGTGGTGCATAGAATTTGTAGCTGAAACACCTCCGTTGTCGCTTTCTTAGACAACGACAACAACTAAAGTATAATGACAGACGTTCAGCGATACAGATACGATCAAGTAACAACTTGGTAGAATAAATTAAAAACCATCATCGATAACTATACAACAAAAATAAAAAATATCGTAGACGTGCGGTCATCGTTGATATCATGGTTTATTCGGTTTCTACGCTAGTTGCTGGAACCGGCGTAGTATTATCAACGCTGACGATGACAGCTCCGATCGTTGTAAAATCATGTCATGTCACTCATCATGAAATATTTAATATCTCCATGAAAAGAGACTACGTGTACAAACGATAATTGACACGAGTGGATGATGAAATTCACACAGCAAGAAAAAAGTTCCAAATTATTTATGGCTGATCAGTAGTCGCTTACATGATGGAATAATAAAGGTGCAAGAATCTATTATCAAATAAAGATCTAAATAATATGACCGACAATACGTAAATGATAATTCATCGGTAAAAAAACAATAATAGTTAATCTTCAAGTTCGATCAGCATATCAGGAATTAAACAACAGAAGGTAGTTTAGCTGGTCCGGTAAGAACCCTAATATATAGCTGTTCAGTAATCCTAATTCAAATTTAAAAACCAACTCAATACCAGCATCTCGAGATAGCATTTATGAAAAACCCGAATACAAAAATAAATACCCATGGAACGTTGATGAATATTTTATCACCGATGATGGACAAAAAATATTTTTATTACAAGATAATTTTCGGCTGGTCGAAGGGGGTTATTTTCTTGGTACTACTCCTAATTTCTTTCTTGAATCGGTCACAGATGAATTTGATAGAATTCATAAACACATACAAAATTTAATTATTGATTTAACAAAAAATTACAACGATGACGTAAAAAAAAATATTATTGATTTAATTAAGCATCTAAACGCAGTAATATCTGACTATACACATACGATACATGTGATAGATGAAAACGTTAAATTTTATGAAAAAGTATTTATTAAAAATTATGGTATTGATAAAATGACTATACGTTTCGATATAAAAGAATATTTAAAAAATTAATATCCACGATATTGATTATAATATTATTCCCCAAATTGGTCTTAACATCGCAAATATGTTTCCCGCGATCCTTGAGTCGTATCGGAGAATAGCCCCACCAGCAAGTATTCTTCTACACAATAACGATCCGTATGGTGGTGGCCGTCATGTTTCACCGGGCATCGTAAATATCACATCAACGATCGCTGTCAGTCTAGTATGTAATGTTATCGACGGCCGTTATCAAGTTGACACTGATAAATCCAATCAGGCCCAACAAAGATACATTCTCTACTCATTTACCCCTCAAGTCCCCCCCAGGTTATTTGATTGTATCAGAACCAATCAATGTTGTAGAGACCTTATTTTTGAAAATTAAGGGTTCCTACGAAGGCTGAAAAAAAAAACATTTTTGTCTTAATAATGAAAACTTCTTTAATTGACCAGATTTTTTCACAATCTGGTCACATACGTATGTCATTCACCCTCTCTGCTGCTATAAATTAAACAGCCAGTATAGATATTATCAATAATGAGTACTGGAGAACCACACTCAGCTAAATTAGCTCGAGAGCGACTAGAGGCAATTAAAAAATATCTACCCGTTCGTGATTCTGTTAAGCAACAACTACAATCGCGTCAGGAATCTCAAGTTGAATTTGAAGAGGATACAAAAAAAAATTATTTAAACCTATCACTGAGACCACTAAAGGTATTCAACCTGTGTTGGAGAAAACCGCTGAAGTAACTGGAAAAATAGCAGAAGGAACTGAAAAAATAGCAAGAAGAACAAAAAAGACAAAAAAAATTTTACGTGAACTTCCAGCCGAAATAGCTGCTGCGATGCCAGTTCCGGATATTCTTGAAGGTATTGAACAAGTTCGTGGTGAAATAGGTGACATAAAGGGTCGTATACAAGAACCAGGAGAACCAGAAGAACAAGAAGCGAGGGAGAGAGTTGCGTTGAGTGATAAATTTACCGAAGATGCTATTACTGTAATTAGAGGGTTTAAAACTCCAGGAATTTTAGTTACGGCTGCTGTGAAAAGCTATAATGATCGAAGACAGTTTTTAAAATCTGAATATGCTGATAAACCTATAGATCGTGATAATTGGTACAAATGGATATATCGCATACATTATAACGTTAGTCAGGCTAGAATTGATGATACAAGATTTATTGATTATATGAATGCAATAGATACATATACGAAGTATTTGCAATTACAACCAGAACAACAACAACAAGTATTAAAACAACAACAACAAATAACACAACAACGAGAACAACGAGAACAACGAGAACGACAACAACAAGAACTACAACAACGAGAACAAGAACGACAAGAAGTAATAAAACAACAACAACAAAAAATACAACAACAACAAAAAATGCAACAACTACAACAAGAAAAAAAACGATTACAACCAGTCCAAACAAGAGAAGAGGAAGAAGAAGAATTTCAAGACGCTCCAGGCGCAACTGGAAGTGGTTTAGGAAGTGGTCTTATTACTTGTCCCAATAATGTCCTTGCTGATGTTGATCGACTAGAAATTCTCATCGGAGGAAAACGAGCTGGTAATAATTCCCCAGAAATCATTAATGAAGCAGCTGATATTTGCAAACGATTATTTAGTGGTGGTATCATGGATATTAATGTATATCGGTCTCTTATTAATGAAATCGCCGACGATTATTATAGTGATTAAGTATGTAATTAGTGATAAAAACAATTAATAATAACAATGATCGTGCATGGTACTCAACGTGGACCTATCATGGTCAGGGTAATAAACTCTCGATTACCGGTATACAGAGCAACCTACGGAGATGGACTAGGTGATGTTGTTCAGGGTCTGTTTACAAGAATAGCCCCAAAAGCAATACCGATTGCAAAGCAACTAGGAATGAAAGCTATTGATGTTGTTCGTGAAAAAGGTGTAAGCGCTGTTGGTAATCTCGCTAGCAAAGCATTCTCAGCGATCAAAGATAGACTAACACGATTAATACGCAGACCGGTACGACCTGTGAAATTGCCCAGCACTGAAGTGATGCCCGCAAGCGTAAGTAAAATAATAAATCAGGCAGCTAATCAAAAACTAGCGGAGTTAGCTGATATCCCGATGTCGGAAAAGGAAAAAAATATAACCGCTAGTCTGATAGCAGGAAGTGGTCTTCGAGTTAGACGAATAGGATAATAATAAAGATGTTCAAGCGTATTTCTAACACCGCGTTTGACATAGACGCACCAGTTCTCAAAGATGAGTCTGTGCGCGATTATCAATATTATTCTTACGACGCACGAATTCCAAATCAGCGTGGAAGAATCGAACTACAGGTTCAGGATACAAGTAGATATTTCTTACCCGCTGAAGCATTTATTGAAGTCGAAGGTGAAATTTTAAATAACGTTAATCCTGCAGCACCAGCAGCGTATGCCGCTGATGTTAGTGTCAGCTTTGTTAATAATGGTATTATGGCGTTGTTTGACAGCGCTACGTACATGATCGACGGAAAAAAATATTGAATCAATTCAGAAAGACGTCGACGTTGCCACGACGATATTGGGTCTTGCAAGATACAGCGATGATTATTCGAGATCAGCTGGTCCATCAATGATGTTTGCAAAGGATACAACTGATTCTCCAGAGTACAAACAATATGATATAAGACGACCAAGAAATTTTGCTAGAAACGCCGATGCGGATGTAGAAAGTATGATTATTAATGTAGATACAGATTTCAACTTAGGATTTAGATCACGTCGAGCAATGTTGCGTGGTGGAAGAAGAGCATTTTCATGTGCAATTCCACTGTCACATATCTTTGGATTCTGTAGAGATGTCAGAAAGGTTATTTTTGGAGCCAAACACACAGTTGTATTAGTACGAAAAGGCACAGACGATGATGCAATCTGGCGACTCCCCGGTACTGATCCTGGTATAGTAATACTAACAAAATTTTCCTTGTGGATGCCAGTGATGACTCCGTCAATATCTGAAGAAGACAGGTTGCTATCTTTCATGAGTCAAGGTGGTAAATCAACGTTATCATGGTTAACAACAACTACAGATAGTGTTCAAAGTGCAATTAACGGTTTATTCACATGGCAAATAGCTTCTCAACAAGGTGTTTCTGCACCAAGACATATATTTATTGCGTTTCAAAATACTGCACGAATAAACGAACAAAATCTTAGTATTATGATATTTGACAATCTTGGTGTTTCTGAGGTTTCATTAAGGATAAATGGACACCAAGAACCATCCGAGGATATTTTGTTAAATTTCGATCAAAATCATGTAGCACGTGCATATCATCGATTAATGTCGTTCATGGGACGTGATCAAAATGTTGATACTGGTTTACAAATATCTCAGTTAGATTTTACAACGCTGTATCCGATTTATTACTTTTCACTAGAACATTTAGATTTAACCAGACAATCTGTTGTAGATATTCATCTTCGAGCTCGTGTTAATAGAGATGTTTTAAATATCCCTAATTACAGAACAATAGCCGTTATACGCAGCGATAAATCGATGTTACTCGAAGGTGTTGGTGGACGAATGAGATTTATTGATGCCCCAGTGGAAAACATGTAATAAAATCGCTCATAATATTATAAATGTCATATCATCACGTTAGTGTGAGTCTGACTCCTGGTCAGATTAAAAAGCTACAATCATCATCAAAAATAATCGTGCGGTAAAAATATCACTAAAGCGAGAACAACTCGCGGGTGGTCCGAATAAGCTATCGCTGACTGAACGTCAGTATAATCACTTTAATAAAGCCAAGCGATTAAAGACTGGTGTACGACTTGATCTTTCCGCAGCGGTTATTAAAGACATCGCTAAAACGGGTGGTATATTTCCACTTCTCGCAGCAATACCAGCATTAATAGCAGCTGCAGCCCCAGTTGTTGCAAAGGCAGCTGCGCTAGGTGCTGTTGGAACAGCTGCTGGAATGGCGTTAAAGAAAGCAACCGGACAAGGAATCAAAAAAAAGGGAAGAGGTTTAAGATTACCAGGAACCCCACACTGGTACGGAAAGGGTCTAAGATTACCAGGGACAGTTTACTAATAACACCCATGTCCAATTTTGATTTACTTAATGCCGCTAAGCAATTAAAAATAAAAAATTTTAGAGGTGTTTTTATGCGCGATCAATTACCTACCGTTGCAATGCAACATGAAACCGGTATTATATTAATCTCGATAAAATTCTGGCCCAGGCACGCACTGGGTCGCATATGCAATTGATCCACGTGGAATTATTTATTTCGATTCGTATGGATTAGCACCACCAAAAGAATTTCTTCATTACGTTAGCAATAATACTACTCCAATCTGGTATTCAACGCTACCGACACACAAAATAACTGATCCTCCAATATGCGGCCGTGAAACCCTCGCTATGCTTGATGCTGTATCAAAATCAACAGAACCGCCTCATAAAGTCGTACACGCGTTCACTACGCTACGTCATAGTACTTAAACTGATATCAGTAAATATAATGGTAGATATTTATGGAAGATCCTCAGGTAGAGCTCAGAAGGTCGATTTATCTAAATATGCAACCATTGATCAGCTCAGAAATGAAATCGATGATTTATTAAATATAACGAGTGTGGATCAAAATGAAGTCGTCGTTTTTCAGGACAAACAAGGACGATTAAAAACGAGTAACATACAACTACTAGATGTACTTGTACGAATTCCCAACGCGGTTGTTAATAATGTCGTTACTTTCACTGATCAGGGTAAAATACAGGATTCCGGTAAGTCGGTTAACGATTATGTTAAGAAAACTGGTGATGTATTTACCGGTGACGTTATTATGTCGGGAAGAAAAATTACATATCTTGGAGATCCAATCGCAGATACAGACGCAGCAACAAAAAAATACGTCGATGATCAAGAATCCAAGTACGTGTCAGTGCGCGGTGGTATAATGCGTGCATTTCTCAACATGAATAGTAATGGTATTAATAATCTCAGAACACCAGAAACAGATTTCGACGCTGCAACGAAGAAATACGTCGACGATAAGGAAATTCCAATAACTACTTCATTAACGACTATCAATGATGGAATTGCTTCATTTAGAACTGAATATTTTAATCACGTACAAACATTTCTAAATTTTCGTAGAAATATAAACAGATCTATTAATGATTTTTTTGGAACTCCACCTACTGTTATTATTAATCTCGCTGACATTAACGCAAGACTCAACGATATCATTAGTGGTATTCCTAACATTATTCAAAAAACTAATCTCGTTAAAATTCCTCACAAGCAGATCATTAATATCGTGTACACAGTCGCATCAGGAAAGGCAACATGGTCGCAGGAAAATAACACTTTTAAACACACTGCAGAGGTTACTGGTGTATACAGATTATCTGTATTTAGTAGTGCAAAATTCAGTATATTTACCACATTTCCATGGCGTCATTCAACCGATGATTTTTCTGGAATTGTGTCTATGGTGTTAAATAAAGATACTGAAGAAACATTTATGCTAATAGCGAATGATAAAAAGTTAACCGCAGCGACTTATTGGTGGTGTATTGAGTTCGTAGCTGAAACTCCCGAATTAGTTACTTAAATAAGTATAATGAATCAAGAATCATTTATCGACGTTCAACGTCACAGATACGCTCAAGTATGTGAGTGTCAAACTAAACTAAAAAATATCATCGACGATTACACGATAAAGGTAAAAAAATATCGTCGTCGTATGGTCGTTATTGATATAATGGTATACTCGGTTTCTGCTGTTATTGCTGGAAGTGGATTATTATTATCAACAATAACGATGACAGCGCCTGCAGTTGTAACAATTATAGTTTCAACGGCAACAACATGCGCAGGTATTTTCAGTATTATCTCTAAAAAAATATCTACGTGTACGAATGATAAACTAAACGAGTACGTGATGAAATTACACACAGCAACAGCCGCATACACTAAATTATACTCGTATATTTCAGCGTATCTCAGTGATGGTAAAATATCCGATGAGGAGTTCGTAACGATAATGAAAACCTACGATGAAGCATTCATAGTGGAACGCGATGCGTTCTCTAGTGACGGAAAGATGGAGAATTAAATAATAACTATAATAATAATGTCAGAATCGCGCGAACTATTACAGCAGATCGTAGCTAATACAACGCCGTCAAAAACTACTATGATATCATTAAGTTCAACCAATCCTGAATTTAGCGTTAATTTTCCGACTGCAATTCCAGCAAAGGAAATAGCATTAGCGCAATTACGAATTTATTATAAGTTGGCCAAATATTAGATCAAAACCGTTTGGTGGACAACAACCAAATAATTCATTGGTATTCGCGAATAAAAATAAACCGGATGGAACACCTGATTGGCAAGTTGTTGGAATTTCAACGGGTAGTTATCAAATAGAACAGATTAATGATGAATTCCAACGCAGAATTAAATCTATCACAGGCAAAGAATCTAAAATAGCGATTACTGTTCACGAACCAACACTATCTGCGGTTATTGAAATAAATTCTCCTGATTACTCCGTAGATATTTATCCGAGTTCGATTAGATCCGTGTTAGGATGGCCTGAAGTCGCACCAGCTTATCAGGGACCACCAGAACCACAGCGATCCGACTTCATTACTGATAAAAGGGTGTTTATAAATATTCCAGAATATCGAAAAGTAGAAGCGGCTTATCCATGGCAAAAATATTTAGGCGATCAAAGAGCTATACATTATATAGATAGAATGGAAGACTATTTTACGAAACACATTTATGGCAAGAAAGGTGATATAATAACACTTGATATTGATTTAATAAATTCATATGCTAATACAATTAAATCTGAACATCAGCGTGTATTTAATAATCTACAAAATTTATTTTCAAGTATTAATGTTTTTTACAACGATGATTTAAAAAATCAGATAATTGAAACGATACAGCATTTTAATCAAGTTGCTTCAGACCTAGAGTTCATGAATAATGTTTTTGTTAACAGAGAGAAAAGATTAGTACTCTCACCTATAGAAACATATTATGAATATTATATAGTTAATGAAGACGATCCAAAACAGCGTGTTCTAAATAATCACTTATTTACAACAGTTTTTCTTAAATATTTCGGAATTACGCAAGAACAGCTACCAACATTCATCATTCCCGGATTTAACTCGTCCGAGTTAAAGAAATCAGTTAATGATCTTATTGATGAACATTTTAAAAGGATGTGTGATTCATGGAGAAAAATAGCCCCACCACCGGTTATATTAAAACACAATAACAACCCCTTTGGTGCCGGTAGACATATATCACCGGGCATTGTAAACATAACATCAGTTATTGCAGTCAATCTGGTATGTGATATTATTGAAGGTAGCTATCAGGTAGATCTTTCTAAATCTAACCACCGCAGTGGCACTGCGGAGCAAGGGTACATATTATTCAGTTTTAGCCCGATTACCCCCCCAGGCTGGCTAATCGTAATTGAACCAATTAATCCCGTTTACCTGCGAGTTCATAATCCATTTCTGACAAGAATAAATTTCAAACTCACTGACCAGGCAGGAAACATTCTGGACACGAGAAACGAATCTCTTAATATAAACCTGTATGTACGCTCATAGAGCATTTTTATCCGGATGTTTATTCTTTTGTTTACATAAAATCCGTAATCTAGAAAGTTGTGGCTGCATATTGATTATTCCATATGCGTAAAGTTATTTTAAGACCGCTATATATTATAACTAAATCAATATCCGCTGTTACGGCCCACGCATAGACTTCAGTGTTATACAGAATTATATATATTTTGGAAAACTAGAAATATAAAATCTCATTTTAGACAGAAAAATGTGGTTTTTGTTAAGAATATTGTAGTTTTTAGGAATAACGATATGACTGACACATTGGTAAACACATGTTAACTTTTTCAATATGTATTTATAACAAGATCCGATAGCTCAGTTGATAGCGTGTAGAAACTCTCATCCGGAGGGTTACAGTTCGAAACCCAAGAAGGATAAATTATCTGCGGGGGCGATTTTATGCCAAAATTTATAATTTATTGGGGGCTCCAGCCACCCCCGTCTTCAGAGTACACCAATCCACTACGTCAACACGTGGTGGATTCACTTTTGTGAATAACCTATTGGTTGATCGTTATGGGTTGGTGTGCTGGCGTGAAGACGGCATTTCATCATATCATCTCATCATCATCTCATCATCATATCATCTCATCAAAATATACAGCGGGGGGTGATATGAGGTCGTGACCTTGTGACTTCACTAAAGGGGTACCCCACACAGGGGCCATTCCAAAAGACACAATCGCAAACTAAAAATAAACCTAACGAGGTTCGGTCACAAAGACCAATCAGCCTTTGAGTTCTTAGAGTTTCGGTTGCGGATATCTAGGAATTCTTGTAAGGCAACAATAAACAGAATCTGATTGGTCACAAAATAAAACCTACACGTACAGACAACCCTCTGAGCCTCTAAAGTTTCGGTTACGGATATTTAGGGGTCTCTTTGGGGGTAAATGTCTAAACAAAGATTCGGAACCTCATTAGGTTTATCTGATACAATTATGGAATGGTAGACCGAATGTCACCCCGCGCTGTATATTTTTGTTTATTTTTATATTAAATATAAAAATAAATATATATAATGAACCAAGAAAACATTAATGATATTATTTCTGCTATTAAAAAACTAAAACATAACGGAATAAAATATCTGATAATCTCGACCCTCAGAAAATTATGTGCGATTTTGAATTACTGCAACAGAGAAAATTCGATAATAAATATACACTATCTTCAAACTACAGATTCATAAAATTAATTTATCAATCCATGCTTGAATCATTAGCCATGGTAAACGACAATCAGATAAAGCTATTTGCACCTCTTGCACGTTCTATCGAAAATATTAAATCCGAACTGTCTCACGAGTACGAAAGAAAAAGGATTGTGGATAATCGTGTAATGCAATTAAGAAAGATTATGCTATCTGATTCTGTAAAAAATGATAATGACGCTGACAGCGATGAAGATGAACCCATGACAGAGTCAGTGACTGTAATTATGGCTAAACAAAACCCTTGGGAAAATTAACATTCTGCTTAGTATAATGCAACCTACACATATTGACAAGTATATTATATCCCAATCATTATGTTTCAGTAGGTATCAAGTACAATATTACCCGTTGTGCAAAGTTTTTCATTGACTTTGATAAATTCTGAGGGTGAAAACCCCAGGGGGTTTAACGGGAATTAACATTACACTTTTGATTTATCGATCAAAAATCATTTTTTTTTCTGGTTTTTTCTAGTTCTTTTGTTTATATTATATAGATTTCTGTTAGCGAATTACGACAAAAATACATAAAAAATCAGTTTTTCATCGATAAATCAAAAACGTAATGCTAATTCCCGTTAACCCCCCTGGGGTTTTCACCCTCAGAATTTATCAAACTCTGACTGATTTTCATTGATTTTTGGTCATTTTTCACATAAAAAATGAGATTTTCGAACAAAAAACGCGGTTTTCGTGACAAAATTAACGAAATAAAAAAACGACTAAATATTTATAAAAATTATTTTTATTTTGTAGTACTTGAGATCCAAATTCACTGAAATGTTTTTACAATAAAAAGTATGGACAATCAGGACAGCTGTAATTATGGCTAAACAAAACCCTTGGGAAAATTAACAGAGTCGAACTATTTATTTTTGTAAGAATAGAGAGTTAGACATATTCAAATACTATCCGCTGATTATATATTTTCGAAAAGGCAGATTTTTGTATATTATCTGCAACGCGTTTTATTGAAGGTGGTATTATGTCAAAATATTTGGCAGCAGAATTAATTGATTCAAAACTAATTTCTTCCCCAGTCTCTGTATTCACTGATTTAATAGCTCTCTTTCTGTATAATTTACACCTTCCTGTGTTTCCGGATTTACAATTTTGACTCTGTGTAGTAACTCGTAAATTAGAAATCGAATTATCAAGCTTATTGCCGTTGATGTGATCCACCACATACCCATCCTTGATTATTCCAAAAAAACACTCGTATGTAAATATATGAGATAAATATTTTTTTTTCTTGTCATTAACAGTAAATATAAGATAACCAGTATTAATAATATTACCTACTGGTTTCTTTAATCTACAGTGTCTGATTACACCATCTCAGGATGCTTCATAATTTTTTATTATAGGGTGTGACACAAACTCATTTTGTTCCATTTATATATAATACTATTTGTTTAAATCATTATTTTTTTTTGAAAATCTAGCCAAATAATCTTCTTCGGTTTTTATAGGAGAGTCAGCGTTATTTTTTTGTCATAATATCGTTTTAATTCTCTGTACTTTTACCACCGCATTGCGCGCACAGTTGAGTTCTTCCTCGCACTCCAGCACTACACACAATACACGGTTTTGGTCCTAGACTTCCATTTCTGACACATTGCATATGATAACTACAATATTCATTCACGCATGATTTATTACAAGTAGAAGTATATCCAATTTTGAGCCAAGCACATTTGTTTTGTGTTTCAATCATATACAAAAGATTAATGTTCAATTAAATATATACTTGCCCTAATTATAATGGAGAAATTATCCGTTATTGAACCTTCCCCTGCTAGATTTGACCTTGATAGATTATCAGAATATAAACTTAGTACTTCGATGCAGGATCTGGCATTAACGGTAATCGAACGCATTCGTGAAGCAAAAAAGGAATTTCGTGACGATGGTGCAGTTCATGCATGGTCAACATTCAGAGTTGGAAATGTTATTACTATGATGAATGACAAACGAGGAAAAGTAATTATTAATCACCTTGATAATCAAAAATATTTTATTTTAATAAAATTTATTGTAAATACAGAAGAAGATATTTGGATTATTCGTGATAAGCGTGATCCAGTCCGTGTGCAGCCCGGGGGTAATATTGTTCTTTTAAGTAATAAATCTAAGCCCGGAATACTTACTGGCATTGATAAACCCTATTATATACAGAGTTATCCAGCGACTGCAGTTGTCTATGGAATATTTCCGCTGAATGATAAACCTAATATTACAGATCTGAAACCTATGAAAATATCGAGAATAAATTGCGTAGCTGAACGAGTTACAGAACATTTTACAAATGCGATACGTGGTAATGGTTTAACTGATTTAAGACATAAAAAAATAAACAAATGGGCAGAGTCCGTTAAAGATACTGGTGCATCTATTAAGGATGTCGCTGAGCTAGAAAAGTTATTAAGATTTCCAATAACAGTAAAAACACTAACCGGAGAGATATTATATAAATCGAAATATAAAAAAGATGGAAACCCTATAACAATCGTTGATCATAATGCACATGCATGGACTAATGCTGTAACGATATTTCCACGAGATAGAAAAGTTAAATTTTATAACGGTGACATCTTTGATTTTATTAAAAATATAAGTAAAAACGACCCTGTGTCTGTTTGGTTATTTCAGAGTTCAGAATATAATCATTACGATCAGTTTGTACGGCCTAATGGTGATATTTATCGTACAGAATCTCTCCATGAGGAAATGGAACATCTTGCGCAGCGCTTTTGGCGTGAATATACCTCTGATGATGTCATAGTTGGACAATTACTGAATAACTGCTTTACCGTACCATCGGTTGCTGCCCATTTCGCTCAGGAGAAAAATTCATGGAAAACGACACGATCAAAATTCCTTGAAGATGTCAAGAAAAGCTGTATAGAATATGGTCACGGTGGGTTATGGAACACCAAATACAACCATAGTGATGTTATCTCGGTTGATATGGTAGCGTGTTATCCTGGTAGTTTTCTTGGATATGGAGTATGTTCTAAGTACTTTAAGAGATTCGGACACCCTACACATGACATGACCAGGGTTGCGATAAACGGACATTTACCAGATTTTGACTTAACCAGATTTGCTCATGTAGAATTATTCGAATTTGCAGAAAATCTCCATCCGATTACTTATGCTTGGTTTGGAAGACATTTTTCAGAGCGATGTTGGGTTCCAATAGCACTATTGCGATATATGCTTGATGCTGGATTTTTAATATCGTTGAGAGTAACTGAAGCGATTATATCGTATAGTTCCCAGAAACAAGTTTGGTTACCAGAACCGAACAGATTTAATATCGATGACACTAGAAAAGAATTCCCTGATATTGATGAAGATCATATTATTAAAATAAATAAATACAGGAATGAATACGATGAGAAATTTGCAAAGGATCTCGGTAGAAAGATAATCGGTAAATTTACTCAAGGTGGTTCATACGATTATAAACGAGCGTGTACAAGATTGATTATGGACGATGCTGAACTAGATTTTATAATCGCTGATACAACTGAAAAAAATACGTTTATAAACCGATGTAATGCTTATTTATCAGATGGAACAAAACTAGGTATCATTGTGAGCTACCTTGATGGCGAGTCACCGCAGTTTACTCATTTAAGATCTTCGATGTTAGCTTATGTTTCGATAAACCTACTATCGATGATAAATAAATTTCCTCATCACGCTGTCAGAGTCGCTACGGATTCATTTTATGTACATAAAAAATATAAAGATTTATTAAAACTCGGTAATGGTGAATGGGGGACATGGAGAATAAAACAAGAAAATATATTTGGTTATTCTGAATCTGCAGATGTTGAAATTGTGGAGATATATTACAAAAATAATAATCAAATATTAAAGTCATCTGCACCATCTGTGTACGATCCAGTATCTAGACATAAAACCGTTTATCTTAATGGGTGTGGAGGGTCAGGTAAAACAACTCGTGCGATTAATTTATTTATAAATAATAATTCGGATATAATTGTTTTGACACCTACACATAAACTTGCTAGAGAAATAAAACAACGAGGAGTAAAATCATGTACATATCACAGTTTCTTTAGATGGTGCGGAGACTTATGGACTCCATCGCGGATGGGTGAAAAATATGTACCTAAATATATTATATGGGACGAGATATGCACGGTGTCGTTAGAAACACTAAAAACATTTCTTGATTGGTTGTTATTGAAGAATACTGCTGTGATTTAGTGCGGCGATCATGGTCAACCACCACCTTTTGTTGGAGAGTCTCCACATGAATGGCTGAAGAATAACGTAAATTATTATGAAGAAATAAATGATGACCATAGAGCTATTGATGAACCGCTGAAGGAATTTAAAAAATTAATCAGACTTCAGCCAGACAGAGTACAATGTGAGATAATGCGAGGAGTAATTCCAGAGACTTCTATGAATGAATTTTGGACTTTATGGAATCCCACTGATTTAATAGTCGCGAGTAGAAAGATAGTTCGTGATGAACTACAGGATAAATTATTTTTGTTACATAAAGAAAAGTTTTCAGATCTACCTGTACCTTTGTGTTATCGCCCAGCAGATACTCGACGACAGAATATTGAAGTTGAAATACCAGGTACCTTGGTTCCACCAAGGGTACAGAATCTTGCCTTGAATGATATTATTTTAGTCGATATTAATGTCGTTGAGAATGCGCTGAGTATGAATAAATCGCCGTGGGTGTTAGGATACGCTATAACTATTCACTCATCACAGGGATTAACTATAACTGATACTAAAATTTGGATTGTAGATGATAGGATCGAGTGGTCAAATTTAGTATATCTCGCCGTATCTCGAGTCAGGAGAATATCTCAACTACATAGGGTTATTATGAATTTTATAGAAAATAATGATCAAATTGTTAATAATGACGTAATAAGAAAAAAACTATCTGGTTATAAGCAGTGTGACAAAAAAAATAATCGTGATTTTGATATTGATATTGAATTTATTATAAAACTAAAACAATTACAAAATAATCATTGCACAAGTTGCAACTGTAATATGTCATGGCTGTATTCGAATCCAAGACAATTTACCGTAGACAGAATTAATAGTGATCTCGGTCACACACGTGAAAATGTAATGCTGATTTGTCTTGAGTGTAATCGACGTCGAGGCTCTGGATATTTACAAAATTGAGCTTGGTGGTAATTGCGTATCCTCAGGAATTATTTGTAATTGTTCACGTACAAATCCGCGTTGAGGGGCTGTAGAATCTAGTCTGTATATTGGAGGTCTACCAGTGTATCTAACCACGCTAGAAATTTTATGTGTAGTTACGCTCCAGATAGGATCGGTTGCTCTTTTTTTTACCGCCTTCAAGTTCGCCGGGTTCATATAAATATCTAACTGTAACATTACCTAATACTGGTTGAGAGAAAGATTCATGTCGTTGTCCGTAGCCATTGGGTATATATATTTTTTTGATCGCATTAGAAGGTTTCATGGAAGTTGCACGAGTAATTTCATTATTCAACGCAGCTATCACACTCGGTAATCTTGCAACCCATTCACGAGATCTATCTTTGAAGTCAGTAGATATTTCCTTTGCGTATTGATATCCGAATAACCGCTCGGCAAGTGTTCTATTAAATCGTTCAACGATTGCCTGATCACGATGAATTTCGGTATGTCCTCGTCGGATTTTAACGTTGTGCTTGTTCATCAACGATGATACTACTCCAAGAAATTCTTTACCGGGATCAACCTGTAGTAGTTTTGGCCATCGTAGACCACCTCGATGATAAATTCGTTCGAACGCAGATGCAACTTCGGATGCTGTTTTCGTTGATAACGGCTCCGCTTCTTTATATCTACTAGCAACGTCAACAACAGTCAATGCGTATTTGTAACGTGCGTGATTTTCGTCCACGTGTTTTAATGGTATCGTGTGGTAAAAACAAAATATCCGCTTGATGAACTTCATTAGGGACACTAACATCAAAATGCGCGTAATGAATTCTTTTAGGTGGACTTAGGAAGATTTGCCATATTGCCTGTCGTGCTAACCATGATGCAGCGACATCACGTGAAACTTTTGCTGCTTCGGCGAGTTTACTAATCGCTGCCTTACCTCTCCAGAATCCTCTCGGGGAATAATAAACAGATTCCATTATGATAGTTATATAATTAATTGCCAGCCCCTAGCACCAGTTTACCTTTCATAGCAGTTTTTACTAGAAAACTAGCTAATTTTTCTCTGAGAGATTTATTAGGTATAGAATTTAACGCGTGAATCAATTTCACATCCGCGAGATGTCGGTGTTGCAAATCTTTACTTTTATACGCGACATCATGAACGTGACATGCTTGATCAATCTTATTTACTGGATACTCTCCGGGTCTTGGTTGATCTTGATCATCGAGTCGGATATCGAGACGAGTTCCTGGGCCACAATAATTATATCCGGGTAAATGTTTCTCACCGGGATATTTAGCCCATGGAGTTCCTGGTAATTTTCCTAACGAAGCAGCGATATCACCCCCACCTGTCTTTGTTCCTGACTTAGTCATGGAGACAAATTTATATTTCTTGGTACCACATTTCACACACTTGCCTGTAAGTGCACGTCTTTTATTTCTTGTTGTTATTGTTGTTAATTCAGTAGTATTGGTAGGTGCTCTGCATCGAACACAATATAGACTCATATTATTTATTATATGGATATAATTGACTTTTCTGCGACACGAAAACAAGAGCCAGTAAAACACCATCCAGCGCTTCCGAATTCTATCAGAATGATTATAATAGGCCCATCTGGAAGTGGGAAGACGCAATTGTTGCTTAATCTAATAATGCGATGGCTGAAGTGGGATAAATTGTATTTAGTTGCGCCATCTGTAGATGATCAGCGATGTTACGAAGTACTTAAAGATTTTAATGAAAACGCAAAATCGTTACATGAAGACAATGTCATAGACTTTATTACTGATATTGATGAAGCGCCATCCGTATATGATCTGGATGTATTTATTAATAATTTAATAGTGTATGATGATGTTATGCTGGACAAACAATCAAATCCAGCTAGAATATTTTCACGAGGTAGACATAAAAATACAGACGTGATTTATGTTACACAGAGATATACACAAATTCCAAAAGTAATCAGAGACAACTGTAATATTTTAGTTGTGTTCAACGGAGTTGATAATCATACGCTACAAAATATTTATTATACTTGGTGTTCAGGCGACATGGACATGAATAAATTTTAAAATTTCTTTTCAAAAGCACAAGCTGCTCCCTTTGGTTTTGTAACAATAAATTTACATGATCCTAGGTCAAGATATCGTAATGGACTTGATATAATTTTTGGATAAAAATCATAGCAGCAGAGAGGGTGAATGACATACGCACGTGACCAGATTGTGAAAAAATCTGGTCAATTAAAGAAGTATTAAAGCAAAAACTTCTTTTTTTTCAGGGAACCCTTAATTTTCAAAAATAAGGTCTCTACAAAGTTGTAGGGTCCACCCTCTCTGCTGCTGAAGTGCCACAGGCTAGTTTAGGTTTTTCACCTTTTAAATTAGTTTATGGGAGGACAGTCAGGGGACCCATGGCTATATTAAAATAGATATGGACGGATGAGCAAGCATCCGAGGAAGTGCGAACATCATACCAGTACGTTGTTGATCTACGCAACAAGCTAGAAGAGGTTTCCAAATTGGCTCAAGAGAATCTCTGCGACGCAAGTGGACGTCAAGCCAAATTTTACAATAAAAAGACGAAGGAACGTCACGTCGAGGTGGGTGACAAGGTGTTGTTGTTGCTGCCGCTAGAGCACAACAAACTTCAAGTCTCGTGGAGGGGACCACTTATGGTAACGGAGAAAAAGGGTGGGCAGAACTACCGTATCCGGGTAGGAGACAAGGAGAAGCTGTACCACGTAAATCTCTTGAAACGTTACCGTGAAAGAGAGACACCCACAGAGTTCGTGGTTGCTACAGTTGTAACTGAAGAACCCGACGACAACGGAGGAGAGGCGGAAGTACTCCCTAGTTGTCCTTTGACGACGGAAGAAACGTACGTCGACGTTGTCCTTGACGGAACGTTAACGTCAGAGCAACGCAAGGAAGTGGAGTCGTTACTCCAAGACTACGCAAGCGTCCTGACAGAACGACCTGGCAAGATGGAGTTGGAGGAGTTCACACTTAAGCTACTGGTTGAGAAGCCGGTGAAGTTGAAGCCATACCCGTTACCCTATGCGAAGTTGGAAACTGTCCGAAACGAAATTCAAGCTATGATAGACTTGGGAGTTATAGAACCAGCAGAGTTGGCGTATAGCTCTCCGGTTGTGTTGGTGCAGAAGAAAGACGGCACACACAGATTTTGCGTCGATTACAGGAAGTTAAACAGGATCACGGAATTCCAGGTAGAACTGCTACCTGAGGCTGAGACCATATTTGCCGGGACGGCCAAAGCGAAGTACTTTTCGAAGATCGATTTGTCTAAGGGGTCCTGGCAAATTCCAGTTCGGAAGGAAGACAGAGCAAAACTTGCCTTCGCAACGCCAGATGGGACCTACCAGTGGGTGGTAAATGCCATTCGGGGTGCAGACCGCGCCGGGTGTCTTCACCCGCATGATGCGAAAATAACTGGAACCGTTAAGGGGGACCGGAGTCTCAAACTTCATGGACGATTTACTTTAAGCGACAGCGACTTGGGACGATCATATCATCTTACTGAGAAACGTTTTAGAACGACTTCGACAAACGGGACTGACCGCACGATCATCTAAGTGCCATATAGGTTTTAGAAAATTAACTTACCTAGGTCATACCCTCAGCGAAGACACGTTAACACCAGATAGTTCAAAGGTCGACCAACGTAGGAACGCAGTACGACCAACGACTAAGACGGAAGTTCGATCTTTCTTGGGACTAGCAGGGTATTATCGTCGCTATGTTGCAAACTTCAGCGCTATTGCAAGCCCATTGACTGACTTGACTCGGAAAAAGGCTCCGACGAAGGTTGTATGGACAGACGCATGTGAGCGTACATTTAAGACGTTAAAGGACAGACTGACGTCAGACGCAGTAATGAAACTGCCTGATGTGACACGTGATTTTGTCTTACGTACTGATGCTTGTGATAGAGGTTTAGGGGCAATACTATTACAAGAGCATGACGGAAATTTATTCCCAGTTGCCTACAGTAGCAGAAAATTGTTGTCTGCACAAGGCAATTATTCAGTCTCTGAGAAAGAATGCTTGGTAATTATCTTTGGGATAACTAAATTCCAACGTTACTTATATGGACGAAAATTTATTTTAGAAACTGACCACCAACCACTCGCATATTTAGCTCAAGCTAAGTTGACCAATGGACGATTAATGAGATGGTCATTATTTCTACAACAGTACCAAGTCCAGGTACGGTATATTGAAGGCAAGGAGAATGTAGGGGCTGACTGCTTAAGTAGACTAGGGACATCTGAGGTGAAGGGTTCACCTGAGGACGTGTAAGTGTAACGGTTAGATCTCCAAAAATTTGGAATGCAAAAATCCCTGATTTTACTCTTAAGGAGGGGGTTATGTAATGGAGCAAATTTTTCTGTCGATCTCTGTAGATCACATTTAGTTGGACACGCGTACGATTAATTAGATTTATGGAGTTCTGCGCACGTTTAAATTGCCATAATGCACGGATTGGTACAGTCTCTGTCACGAGTTTAGCGATTTTTTATTAAGGCTACGTTTGTTTAAACTGACCAGGAAAGGGGTCAGTTTCTGATCGGTATGGAAAACTGTCATTTCTGAAAGTTACCAGGAATCAGTTGGGTAATCAAGGTTTGTCAGACGAACTACATTGTTTCAGCAAGTTCGGGCGGGAAATGTATTTCATCCAGATTGGTCACGCTGTGAAAGGGGTGTGGTTTCACATGAAAACTCTTCAGTTTAAATGTGCAAATAGCAAATTTGAAAATCAGTCTACGCTTTTTTCTGCAAGAGAACAAATGTAAATAGACTCCGAGTGGATTAAGAAGTAAACTCACTCGTAGAAATCATCCAGGGGAAGCAATTGTCTGGAAAAATTGACAGACACGTTCTGGAAGTGAGAGCTTGGGAAAACAAGGTATTTGCAACAATCTTATGTAATTCATTGATACTACTATGATGATTTGTTTGATTTATTTCCTTGTATTTGCATGGATTTATTTGTTTAAGTTCGTAGATTTAATTTCTTGATATGGTATACCTGTGTTGAGTTCGTTTATCTGAGTCCGTACAATGATATTTTTCTTTATATAAACATTGACGACTTGTTTGAACGTATAGTCTCGTTTATTATAGGAAATTATGTATCTAGAATTTCATGCCTTATTTTAGTTGAGATGCGAGAATCCGTGTGAATTCTCCGACCTATATATGAGTTCACGTATGATAACCAGTTGATTATCGTTGTAAATACCGTAGTGCAAGGAATTTCATTCATTTGTGTAATTGAGACTAGTCTGGAACTAATGTCTCGGTGGGAGGTTGAAATAGCCATTAGTTGACCATTAATTTTGCGAAACTAGGTTGTTACGGTCTGTCATGGCCAGTTAGACTAGATAGCCGTAGAATCTGTTTGAAGTAGGGTAGAATTTATCTGACATAACGAGGGGGGGGGAGGGGGGTATTGATCTATTCCCCCAGTATAATGTGATGGAAGATTTAGGTTGCTTATTTTTGTTATTTTGGAAGGGCGAGATAGCTCTACGTATTACGTATTACGAACCCAAAGTGGACACAAAGTTGAAAGGGGCGAAAGAGGCAAGGCACCTGTAAATTTGGAAAAGAAAGTCAAAAGTGGAGAAGACCCAGACTTACCGGCACAAGGAAGTCAAAAGGGATAGTCGCTGTGGAATTTGGACTGAATCAAGACCATCAGGTTATGAAATTGTACAAGCATTGTTCGATTTCACTCGATTCGATTGATGATGAGATAATTCTATCGCTTAACAGATCGGCTATTGGTATCATCATATTTGTATTTGAAATTCGTTGAATAAGTTAATTCAAAAAGAAAGAAATGTATCTTTCACTCGTAATGCATTATTACTTTTGTTTATGAACTTTATTGTTAGGAAATTTTATTAAATTTTGTCTTTATTTGTAACGGGGGCTCGTGTTATTCTGTTCTATATACCTGCTCAGATCTTTATCTATTCCACCCATAATTTTCACACTTTATATTGATATTTACTCGTTCCGGGCAAATTACACCATCGGCGATCACCTCTAAATAACGATAACCAAACCCATGACACCCACCCCAACAAAGCTGGGAGGGGAGTTCTGACAATGATATATACTAATAATACTAATATTTTATGTCATCCTTACCTATATCAAAATTATTGACCAAGCATCCCAAATTTAACAGCTCTTTTCATATTTTGCCTTTCTAGCTACTTTAATCTTTTTGGAGAGAGCAACTGCATCTGTTATCGAAAAATCGAGATTTATACATCTGTCTATAACTGAGTATCTTCACTGAGACGGCAACTGCATCTGTTATCGAAAATTCGAGATTTATACATCTGTCTATAACTGAGTATCTTCACTGAGACGGCAACTGCATCTGTTATCGAAAAATCGAGATTTATACATCTGTCTATAATGAGTATCTTCACTGAGACGGCAACTGCATCTGTTATCGAAAAATCGAGATTTATACATCTGTCTATAACTGAGTATCTTCATTGAGACGGCAACTGCATCTGTTGTCAAGAAATTGAGATTTATACATCTTTCTATCTATACCAGAGTATCTTCACTGGGAGGGCAACTGCATCTGTTTTCAAGAAGTTGAGATGTATACATCTGTTGGTCTATAACAGAGTATCTTCAATGAGACGGTAACCACATCTGTTGCCAAGAAAATGAGATGTATACATCCGTCTGTCTATAACCGAGTTTCTTCACTGAGAGGGCAACAACATCTATTGTCAAGAACTGAGATATCTGTCTGTAACAGAGCAAGGCAAAATGCAAGAAATTTTGATGTACCCAATTGTCTGTCTATAAAATATATATAATACTATCATACAGGTTAGAGAATTTTTAATTCGTACTCTTAAATTCTCTAACCTGTATGATAGTATTATTTGTATTAAATATTAATTCTGCCTACTATTATCAAGCATTCTCCTATAGAATCCAGGGATAGCACTTTCCGTTCTGTCTGGTATATATATATATATATATATATATATATATATATATATATATATATATATATATATATATATATGAGACCTTTGATATGATCTAAGGTCAATCGATCTAGTTTTCACACTCCTTCAGAAAAGTGTTGATATATAGTCAGATCTGTGCCATTTACATTCAGAAACAATTAAATATTACAAAAAATGTTTAGTAAAAACCCTATGTGAATGCCACCATTTGTGCAAGAGGAATAGCAATAAATAGATCGATGAGATGGCCGCTGTAGTGTGATGTTGTAGGTCAGCTGAGCAAAACAAGTCCACCGTATCTTGTTGTGTAAACGTGATAGAGACGGTGGATACATATGTACAGCTTATGACGGAGATTCTTCAACTGTCCGGAGTAAGCTAGATTCTACGTCCTCCGTCGTTGTCATTTTACACAACATGAAACTGCAGGCTCCCTCTGCCATTGTTTCACAACTGGGCATTGACATTTCTACTGATTCGGTATGCAGTGTGTGGAGAGAATAGTTTCAAGATTAAATGTAAGGCCATTATAATACAGAGAATGCTTTCAGACTGGACTTTTAACTACCACAATTGAGTTTTATCCATAATGCTCTGCACTCAGCGGAAACCTCCTACACGAAATTCACCTCTTGATGCGATATGGTATAATGTAATTTTTACGTAACCTTTTTTTCTTCTTTTCTCTGCACCGCTCCAGTGGCCTAAGTGGTTAGAGCGTTCGCCCCGGATGCGGAAGTCGCGGGTTCGAACCCGGTCGAGTCATACCAAAGACTTATAAAAATGGTACTATCAGCTGCCTCGCTTGACACTCAGCATTAAGATGTTAGTGTTATGACTGGTCGGACTGGTGTCAGGATAATGTGACTGGGTGGGACATTATGTTACATGTCTGCAGCATGATGCCCCAGTGATAGACATCATTATAAACTGCCACATGACTGAAACATTGTTAAAGCTACGTTCAAAATCCAAATCTCTCTCTCTCTCTCTCTCTCTCTCTCTCTCTTTCTCACACACACACACACACACACACTTTTCTCTGCTGTTCAAATATTTTCATTTCAAGACTATCTTCTATACTGATGGTACTATAAAAGCCAATCTTTTAAAGGGCATTCATGCATCGGTATGTACTCTTCTTAAAGACATTTTTAAAAAAAACCTGAATGCCTTCAAAATACACTTTCTTTTCAATTTGCTTCATACAGGTGTCAATGCAATGATACAAGCCCTGTACTAAAGAAACACTGTGGCGGAAAATATACCTGGTTGAACCATTTAGTCATATAGAAATTCGAAGTAAAAGTGTTGAGCATTACGTTCCCGTCGATAGTTTCGCTTCATATTCGCTTCGTCAGCCGTTTCTTTCAAAACATTTTGTGCCTGAAGAAGCATGTATTAAATGCGAAACTAGTTGCACAGAATTATCGGCGTTTGTGTTGTTTTTTATCCCAATTGCTTCATATTCGAAGACGCACGATATTGGCATGATCGAATACTTTATGGAATTTAAAGAATTGGTCGGCAGATGAAATTTCATATCCTGAGTAAGTTCGTTTTACAGTTAAATCTGTGTTTGAAGACACGTGTATATACGGACACCTGCTCATAAAGGACATCGTTTAGGAACCCTATGGCCTTTATTTCCTGTATATATTAACCCGTATATACGAGACAACTGCCCATAGAGATTAAAATTCTGTAGTCCCTTCAGTGTCCTTTATTGATTAGTTTTTATATTAATCAGCTCGCAGATCTTACCAACAGATGTTTGATCCTATACACAGTCAACGACTTAAATTTTGTCTTTCGAAAGTCTCCTTCCGAAAGCTACTATGTTAAGGCAAAATCAAATATGACTCTTTTACGGAAGAACTAAAATGGATTTTTATTATACTGCCAACTGAGCCGCTTAATCCATTCAATCCCACATTTAATTTCGTCCTTAGGCTCAAAGACCGAACCTTGTTCGATCGGAATCCAAATTTCTGTGCACCTTCTGGCATTCACACTCATCTTAACGCTGTTACTCTTACTTACACAGCAAACTTCTCCATTTCCAAATCACCACTTTGGTTATTAGAAACCCCGCCAAAATAATATTTAATGTTTGCCAGTTCAAAAAGTCTTATACCAATTCTTTAATTGATCAGAGTAATTCCATCTAGTAAGAGCCTCCTATCAGAGCCATGTTTCCCTATAAACAGACGGTTCGAAACTGAAGAAAAAAAAACAACACACAATCTCCAGCCAGTTACCGGATTCCTTCTCCACACAGAAACACATGCAAAACCTTATATTTTGCAATCTTTTGATATCACAATTCTTAAAGACATTCTCAAAGAAACATGATCTGCTAATAAAATCTGAAGAAAAGTTATCTACCTAAACTTTGTTATAGCTGGTAATAAAAGACCGGAAAAAGCAACCAAAGCTGCCCTGAAATCAACTGTTGCTGAGTGACTTTATTGATTCTATTTATAGGCAGGTCTGAATATGTCAAATGAAAACTCCGCAGCTGGTTTCGGAACATCAAACCCATTATTGGAAAATGGCGCCACTCATATAGGACAAATCACAGGGATGAGGTGGTTTCTGCCGCTTGCATATGGGACATACATACTTGGCTCGTGTGTACTTCCAGATGGGTGGCCTCGACCGGAGTGCGCAGAATGTCAGTGTCCACTGACAGTTGTACATGCTTTTGTCGAACTGATGTCGAACCTGCGAGATCGATTTTGTTTCTTTGATGTTAACTCGATTACGGACGGGTTTTTATATGATGTATGGTAGCTTTCCACGATATGTCAGGTTCTTTGGTATCGCGGTATTCGAGGTTTTCGGCAAGTTTCTGCATATCACCACATATCGTGTACTTATCTTGTACACACAAGATGAACATAAGTTACTAGTTCTGCATCAGCAGGTTTATTTCGGAAAAATGTCGGAACTGCTGGCGAGCACACTTCTTTAAAATATGGCATTACCCCATGTTCTGAAATAAACTTTATACCTTCTTTAAATCGACACCATTGTAACGAATCTGTAAGCTAGTTGGTAGTCTGATAATATCCAATGATTTTATACAAGAGTCAGATCACATGATCACCATATTTGTCAAGAAGGAAGAGATCGAATCTTTGGTAGCAAATAAGAGTCAAAATATGAAGGATGCTAACGTTGCTATCTAGTGGCTTTCGCAACTGACAGGTGTTAACTTAAAAACTTTGTCGTACACAATTTATTACTTTCCGTTGTAACACCTTATTTTGTTTAAACAGTCTGTGGCCGACATGTACTTTCATGCTCATGTTGGTGTAACCATTCATACCGGCAACCCTGTCGCCCCCTCCGCCTCCCCCACCCCCAGTCTCAAGTGGTTACATATGCGGGTATTTAAATTCTCTTAGATAAGTTTCGGTTGTTCGAGGTTACATGTGACAGACTGAGAGTCATTGAAGTTGCATCGAATTTTCAAACTGATTTGCAATTGCTCGGCATATACATCAAGATCGTAACATTAACACAAGTATATGCCATTTTAAAACTTTCTTTCGGTATTACCGCGATATCAAAGTAACGCCACTTGCAAAACCTGGAATCTACATGGCATCTGTTTATCAGTCGTTTCCCACAATCGTCTGATTTAAACTGGAAACTAAATGTATGTTAATATTGAACAAAGAACACCAAATAGATAGTGTATATATATATATATATATATATATATATATATATATATATATATATATATATATATATATATATATATATATATATATACATTTGTCCTAGCGACATCGATTGGATGTCATGAGTTGTTTCCCTTAGTATGTAATGCCAATTAAGGTGGCAGGGGACTTTTTCTCATATTGCCCCCCCCCCTTGCAAATTTCTTAACTTAAGGGTATGGTGTGACTTTCTGAGCAATTATTGTGTAATAGTTAAAGATATGGACATATTTGGGAATTTGGACTTTCCGGCTTGTGTTGTTCTTGAAACTGATGTTAGGCATGTATACCTCATGTAGTCAGTGCACAGTATGTAGCCAGTGAAATACCAATAGTCGGCTAGGAAGCAGAGCTAGCTACTTATAGCAGTAGACACGTTGGTTCAAGACAAATAGAATATCTCAAAGACTGATTGGATGACAACTATTTTGAATATCATCAAACTATTAAGTACATATTATTTTTCAAAATTATCACACAGGGAAGGGCTTGTGTTTTGCACTGTGAGCACCACGTGTTCTCAAAAATGGCCTTCGGACATGAAAAAAGCATGTTTAAATTTTGGGGTTGGGTGCATCAACTCTTTATTCTATGAATTTCCATTGACTTGTCAGATCAAGTGAATGATATTTTTATGTGTTGCTTTATTATACCTATCCAAAACTATGGACCTTTTTGACCTCACTGATATATTTTATTTTTATGAATTTTTATATTATATTCAAGTGTATGCAACATTAAATTTGTGCATAAACACTGTCCCCTGCCTCCTGACCAATAGCGTGTAACAGCGGTGTATTGTACATGGGCCGAAAATGGTGGAGGCAATTGACTTCAAAAGGATACTTTTGTAATTTTAACATCGAATGTGTGACAACGTACGAGAGAGAAGCCATTACATGTGTATTTGAGGTAAAGGATGTATTTTGTGCATACACGGACAAGCAGTGGAAAATTGCTTATTTATGAGTCCATTCCAATTTATGCTCTCCTTGTTCGATCATGTAGGAACAGTGTTCAAATTTGAACAACCTGGTTTGATTGGATGTGGTAGACTGAAATTCACAGTCCCGATGCACTCAATATCTGATCGATCGGCGAAGGTGTAGATAGGGTTAACATATCAGATCCTTGGCTAGCGAAGATGCTTGAAGGTCAGTGTTTTTATTTACTTATTCGCCTATCGCTATCTTTAAGACCCGCAATACCATAACACTCTAGGATACCACCAGAAAAATAAAATCATCGACTTTCAAAACAAATGCAGTTTATAATAATTAATATTTATCCTATATTTTCAGGATTTTATTATTTTTATATTCCTTTTAAAAACATTAAAATCTTTACCATTTATAGGTTGCCTTTAAATCTGAAAGAGTCATACCAAAGACTTATCAAAATGGTACTAACAGCTGCCTTGCTAGGAGCTCAGCATTAAGAGGTTAGTGTTAGGACTGGTCGGCCTGGTGTCAGGATAATGTGACTTGGTCGGACATCATGCTACATGTCTGCGGCATGATGCCCCTCTGCTAGACATCACTATAAACTGCCACACTGCAGACATCGTAGCGATATGACTGAAAAATTGTTAAAGCTGCGTTAAAAATCCAAGTCACACACACACAAACACATACATACATACACGCGTACGTACATGCATACACACACATAAATATATACATACATGCATACATACATATATACATGCGTACGTACGTACATACATACATACATACATACATACATACATACATACATACGTACATACATACATACATACATACACATACACGCTTACATACATACATTCATACATACATACACATACACACTTACATACATACATACATACATACATACATACATACATACATACATACATACATACATACATACATAGTCTTTGTTTTAAATAAAGAAAATAAAACTAGAAAAATTCAACGCCAGCAGAGTTCAGAAAACGAGTGCATTTTGATTATACATCATAGTAAAAATAGTAATGAATATGCCCTCCCTGGAGATATGCCAAACATCCAGTCTTAAACTATCACACTTTAATCAGCGCTGACCGCTTGCACGAAGCGATGTCAAGTAGACCTACTACTATGATTGGTTGTTTTGTTATGGTTTTAATGCCATTTATCAGCATATGATAGGCTAGGCAGCCAGTATATTGGTTGAGGAAGAACTCGGGAAAACCCCCAGGAAGAACCACCTACTCATAAGAAACTAATGGCAATCTTTCTCACGTACCCACATTAGCTGAGCCTGAAACTTGAACCCAGGCCGACAGAGGTGAGATGTCAGTGATCTGACTTGAACCCAGGCCGACAGAGGTGAGACGTCAGTGATCTGTAAAGGGGAGCGTACTAGACCACTGGGGTCCCACTGCTGTGATGGTTGGATTCAAACCTGCAATGTTTCTGTCGCGAGTCCAGCACGCCAACCCTCAGCCACAGCGGTTCCGCAGTAAATGAAAGTTTTTTGAATCACACTATTAATTTTTATGATTGTTGAATGTGGAACCTTTAGCCTTGTCAACGAAAGGGAGTTGTAAATTATTTACATTTGAACGGAATATTAGGCATATACTAGCGTACTGTTCTGGAAAACACTGATCGATTTGCACAGTGTCAGAATCCTGCGACTGTGAACGGCAGTCAAACAAAACATGTTTACTGCCTGCTTAACTGAATTTTATTTATTTTCCATTTTGCCATTATGCCAACATGTATATATGTTCTGAGGGCTGGGATTACGCCAGGTTTCACAACCATTGAATGCGCGCAGTAATTGAATAGTTTCATACAAGATTTTCACGATAACTCCAATATAAATTTATAACTGAGAAATTAAACGTGTATCTTGAGCCTCATTTATTTTAGGACAGTATATACTCGCTTATAAGCCTTGTCAAGCTGTAAACAACAAAGATCCTGATCTGCAGTAGCATAATGCGCCAATAGATCAGGGTCTATGTTCTTTGTTCTACTGATTAGTTCTAACAAACTGCACAGACCCAGATCGGCCGGGGCATTATGCGAGGGCAGATCTTGATCTGTACAGGTTTCAGTTGGACTGATTTTATAGAAGAGTATAGACGGTATCTAATTTGTTGTACAATACTACCGAAATGTCAACTTTATTGGGGTTTTTTGGGGGGTTTTGGGGGGTTTTTTTTGAGAAACCTCATACTCTAAGAACCAATGCATATGCCTTCTTTTGAAATCAGATAATCTTTCATTAAGAACAATAATACTACTTTATTAAAGGTGTATCCATAGTATTTTTAATCAAAGCTCATCTGACCACAAAAGTATCGGATCAAAGCGTTTAAATGATCATCAGTCTTGACGTCGTCTACAGACTAGCAAACAGACTGGCAAACACCTGGTCCAACCCGAAGCACATTAGGTTTATCCATCGTTTATATTTATTATTTACAATATAGGATGGCTCGGATATCCAAAATTACTACCGTAAACAACCAGTATGTATGCAGCGCTTACAAAACGTAATGTATGGCTAGTTCATTGCCCCCATTTATGTTATACAGAATGCTGCATACTTTGAGGACAATATGTTCATCAAGACTCTAAAACGTTCATTGCCCTTCCTAGTGATAATGCTCCATGACACATAGGACCCACATGGTAATGGGAATTACTAATTTTATGAAAACGAGAAATGTCTCTATTGCATTGGGCAAGGTGGCGGCCGCACAATGAGGGAATAATTAATCGCTATGGGAAAGAAAATAACTATTGATTACAACACCCATATTAATTGATATTTGTATTCTAAAAAGATTTATTTTGATAATTAACTTTTGATTGACACATTAACTGTAAGCGAATAGTGACAATTTTCTGAAACTTGAAAGGAAAATTAAGCATATATATATATATATATATATATATATATATATATATATATATATATATATATATATATATATATATATATATATATATACCACACACATAAAAAATAACATGGCATTTAAAGTGTTGGTATAAAGCAATTTGATATACCAGTACTATTGGTATATCAAATTGTGATCCATCCATGGTGCAATAATACGCATATATAAACATTCTATCGACCGTCTGCAGTTGATTCTAGATCAATGATGAATTTCCACATATTAATCTTTAGTGACGTATGAAAATAATGATTAAAAAGTATTAATAATCCTCATTTTCTAAATGAATTTAATATGGTACACATTTTCATCACAATCCTTTCTGATTTCTGCCCCCCCCCCCCCGCATAACAGAGAAACTACGCAGAAATGTGGAGTGAGAGAGAAAAGGAATTTGTGCTGGATTAAAATCTTGAAATAGAAATTACACCAAGTAACCTACAAGAATATGGTTCGTCGTAACGATACGTGTGCACTTTCTTGGGATTTATCTACAGTGTTTATCAATGATACAAAGTTGCAAACCATGTCGACATTATACAGTCGATTCCTCGGTTACGTGGTACACATACTGTTTAGTGTTTTATTTTGTTGTTCTTTCTTAAACATACTATAATGTTCTAAAAATTGACTATTATTAATTAAATATGATAATGTCCAAAGGCCTCTCTCTCTCTCTCTCTCTCTCTCTCTCTCTCTCTCTCTCTCTCTCTCTCTCTCTCTCTGGACCATCGTAACAAGATACGGGCTAAAATCTATGAAATGATGAATGTAGAGGATCTTCGTTTGTGTCATCCCACGATATCTCTGGACTTATGAATGATGGTAAAAGCTAAGTCAAACCGACCAAAAGATAAAAGAGAGAGAGAGAGAGAGAGAGAGAGAGAGAGAGTTTATGGTCGGTTGTACTGTTGCTAAAGCAGAATAATGACTTAGATCAACTGTAAATATATTAAAATATTTTAATTACCTCTGGTTGGTTCGTCATTTCGCTTAGTTTCTATTCCACATTAATTTCCATGAGCCGGTAGGTGAATGGCTCAGCGTTCATGTGAATGGTTTACCTAACCAAGTGTTTGTAGTGATCTACTTTTATTATTAAAACCATTTTTCGTGTTTAAATCATTAAGTGTATATTATATTGATTTAATCAATGTGTAGAAAAACAGAAACTAAAAAAAGAAAACAGTCAACTTATCAATATGCAAAGGTGATTGTAAATAGCCACAAAAGGCATAGAACTACAATATGTACGCTGTATCAATGATATACAGGCCCGGCCCTACGGCAGGGCGAACGAGGCAACCGCCTTGGGCCCCGCGCTTCTCCGTAATGCAATTTGTTTCCTTGTGGGCCCCGCGCTCATCGCTTGCTGCCTTGGGCCCCGCATGCTGTCTTGGGCCCCGCACACCCTAGGGCCGGGCCTGATGATATACCACTCGTTGTATAAATTTTTCATTAAAAGAAAACTCGGCAAGCCTCGTTTCCTTTTATTGAAAAACATATACATCTCGTGGAATATCATTGATACAGCGTACATAGTACATATATATATATATATATATATATATATATATATATATATATATATATATATATATATATATATATATATATATATGGTAGAAACTACATAGATAACACTCGCTTTTGTTCAACCACATGACAACTACCAATCCATATAAGAATACATTATCATTCACGTAAAAATAACGATTGCAATTGTCAGTGGTCTGTAAAGTTGGCCATTGCAATTGTCAGTGCTCTGTAACGATAGCGATTGCAACGGTCAGTAGTATACAAAGCCATCTATTGCAATGGTCAGTGGCCTGTAAGAATTTATGTCATTGGATAGTTAACTGACAGCTGCCACGCGGGGTCGAGACAAACTAGAGACCAGACGCGGTAGCTTCGATCCACTATCACATATAACAGATATTCAGTTTACATACAATCCAATCATTAATCTATATATAATTGTGTACAACCAATCAGTAATCTAGCAATAAATGTGTACATCCAATCATTAATACAGTTGTAATTACATCCAATCAGTAACCTAGTTGTAAATGTGTACAATCAGTAATCTAGTTGTAGATGTTAACGTCCAGTCATTAATCGAATTGTAAATGTGTACATCCAATCATTAATCTAGTTGTAATTGCATCCAGTCAGTAATCTAGTTGTAAATGTTTACATCCAATCTGTAATGTGTCGAATTTTGAAGAAGTACTGGATCATAAAGCTGAATAAACTGTGCATTAAAATTTTATCATAGTCAAGCCAGAAAAGTCTTTGAGAAAGTTCACTTTGATATTTTCCTTGTTTCATCTGTGAAACATAAAAGAGCCTACGTTTAAGCTTTAGTGGAATTGATCCAGTCATCGTAACGGTATATTGGCAGAGAGTTCATTAGAACTACCGACTGTATCTGTTGGAGAGGACCTCGTGTCAAATAATTGATCGTCAAAGTAAAGCTGCTTGCATCATATCCTAGGCTGTCAGAAACTGATGAAAGAAATGATTATTCTGAGGAAAATTTAGGAACAGTTGCTTTTGATTGGTCAGTTAAAATTAAGGCGTACACTTTGGAAGTAATCTGAATTTAAGGTAGCGACTTGGCTCAGAATTCTTTAGTCAGAAATCTTGCTTGAGAGAAGTCAGGTTGACTCCGGGGGAAACCCTAAAGAAGAGTTTTCCCTCGTTAACAAAGTAAAGAGGCCATATAGCTGTCTTGAAAGGAAAAGACAGGCTATAGTGCTAGGACGCACGACTGTGTGGAAAATAAACAGCATTAAGGTACGCAATTTTAATTTCCATGTAATTTTCTATTTTGTTTGTTTGGTTTTATGCAAATGTGTTTGCCATGCTTATGATCCATGCTTGTATCGTTTATTCAGTTTCATAGGACTCTGTTGATATGTTAGAGTGTTATGCAATTTATTGCTTTAATTTAACAATTAGTTCATTGATAGAATTGACGGATATGTGATCCAAATATTCAGATGCGTAGTATTTTATAGGGATTTATGAATTAATTTAATTTGTCTGTAGGATGATAAAGTTTATCGTGAGTTAATGATAATTGCATATTTATATATGATTTTGTAATGCTCAAATGATCTTGCAGGTTATTGGTTACTGTAAGCTAGAATTTAGTGAATCTTATGCAATAGTAATCAAGTCTTTATCTTATTGAGTGGAACTGGCTAGCCAGCTGTAAGAAGACGTATAGTAATGTATGCTGATATATACGGCAATTGCCGCGTGGAACAGGGACGAGGAACTGTTTGATTAAGGTCAGACTTGGTATACTGCAATGGTCATTTGTAACTATAGATAACGATTGTACCTTACCTCAAATACAGTAAATTTTGTAAGGACCGTTAATCGTTAAGGTCACTTTATGCAGTGTGGATAGCTATTTACGTTTCTGAATAACGAAAGTGAGAGATTTTATATATGCGGATAGGTGGTGAAACATATATAGCTTCAGTCGTAACCTTGTCATTTAAGGGAACAGCTTTCTATATCCTCCCCGAGAAACCCGATGAGGACAGTCCAAGAGGGAAGTCCGCAAACAGAGAGTTCAGAATAGACGGGTCAAGAGGAAGAACCAAGCATACACGCTAGACGTGGAATACACAAAGTCAAGAGAGAACAACACCAGGTGATGCAAGTCGGGCGTGGACATTGTACTCTTTTCACCACTCGTTACTATGATGAATGAATCCGTAAATTGAATACTGCTATTAAATTCCATTAATGTAACTCGGTTGGATTGTAATTGCAATTTTAGTTTATGTATTAATTAATTAAATTTATTTATTTTTATTGTTTAAGGGGACTCGTATTTGTTTTATTTCTTCTCAATAGTCTTGCTCAGTTCTGTCAATGTTCTATCTATCTATTCACACTGGGCAATGACATCCAGGGAGGTCATCCCTAGATAACGATCGCCAAATCATTAACAGCGGGGTACACGCACGTCTCACGTCCACGTTCCTCCCCACCTCGTTACACAATCATTGACCTATTGTAAATAGTTACATCCAATCATTAATATTAGTTGTAATTACATCGTATCATTAATCTAGTTGTAAATGTGTACATTCAATCAATAATCTAGTTGTAAATGTGTACATTCAATCATTAATCTAGTTGTAAATGTGTACATCCAATCATTAATCTAGTTGTAAATGTGTACATTCAATCATTAATCTAGTTGTAAATGCGTACATTCAATCATTAATCTAGTTGTAAATGTGAACATCCAATCATTAATCTAATTGTAAATGTGTACATTCAATCATTACTCTAGTCGTAAATGTTAATATCCAATCATTAATCTAGTTATAAATGTTTACATCCAATCATTAGTCTAGTTATAAATGTTTACATCCAATCATTAATCTAGTTGTAAATGTTAATATTCAATCATTAATCTAGTTATAAATGTTTACATCCAATCATTAATCAAGCTGTAAATGTTTATACATCCAATCATTAATCTAGTTGTTAATGTTTACATCCAATCATCAATCTAGTTATAAATGTTTATATCTAGTCATCATTCTAATTATAAATGTTTTTACATCCAATCATTAATCAAGTTGTAAATGTTGTTTACATCCAATCAGTAATACAGTTATAAATGTTTACATCCAATCATCAATGTAAGCATTTATGTGAGCGCATGCGTGTGTACCTCTGTGTAGTTCAATAGGCATTTTTTCCCTTGTAAGCAGGAAAACAATCACTTTATTAAACAAATTATAGTAATGACTAACAATCAACTATTCTCTTACATGGGTTATCTCTTACCTTCGAATTAATTTTAAAAACGTAGTTAAAGGACGTCGCCATCTGTATTTCTTTTTCAAAATTATTGTTAAAAATATTTTGTTCATAATCTTTACAACCACCATAATGTGATATTTGGCAGGTAGGTAGATAGTTGCACACACACACACGCCAGGTTTTTATGAAATTATATATCTTGAATGAAACACGAGGGAAAAAATAAAATTATCTTGCAAAAGACCATGTACGATGTATTTTTAAAATAAAGCTCTGAGAATGATATGTCTTTTTTTTTCTTTCTGTTTTATTTCATCCTCACAAGAAGGAACATTAACAACCCAGAAACAGCAATGTTAAAATTTCAAATTTATTTATTTACCCTTATTTACCACAAGGGAATATAAATAAAAATACTATAAAGAAATAGCATAGTAAAATATAAATATTAAAATGAACTTCAATCTCAAAATGAAGACAAGTGAAATGTTGTATGCTCACGCTGTTACCTCTTGATTTAAATTACCAAAATACACGACTCTAAATCCCCAATACACTATCTAAAATCTCGACGGGGCCTTAGCTCGGCAGGGCAATGCGCTTGACAGAGACAAGATACTTGTCTGGTCAACCAACAGATGTGGAATATTTGACAATGCAATGTCCATATAAACGCCGAAAGATTATACCTAAAAGAGATCAAGTACGACACTGTCCCCAACGAAATCTCTCAAATAAATGGTGTAGAAACACCGAATACAATCCACAGTTGAAAACTAACATTAAGCAATGAGAACACCGTACATTACCCTCTCGACTCTGGCATCAATTCATCTGGAAGATCGAAGTAAACGCGATGTTTTTCGCTCATTTGATAAATAGTGTTCATGTCCTCTTTGTTCACATCATCCAGGGCACTGCTCCAAATTTTTAGCGAGTATTTCTCTGACTGATGCAGTAACCAATCAAAATTGCCCCATGATGACTTAACAAGAGCCGCGCGGACTGGAATAATAACAGTTTCCTGGAAACCTTTGCAAAGCTCATGCAACTGAGTCACGTGCTCGCATGTATAGCTATGTTCTTTGTTTGCCTGACCCTTGGTGGTGGTGAAGCCGAGTGACAGGGTAGCCTCAGGAAAGTATCTGAGACAGATTTCTAGAAATCGATTCGCTGTGACAGTAACGGTTGGACCGTCAGGTCCTTGCAATACATCTGCATTTAACCAAACTGGAATGGTCAACTTTGCGCGTCTCTGAGCAAGTAACAATAACGTTGGTTCCACTGCCTCTATGCTCTTGAAATCAAGTTCGAGACCCTTTTTCCCAGAAAGTACGACAGCGTCTATCCACTCATCAAATGTGATGTCACTGTATATGTTTGGCGGATGCGCCATGATTGGAACGTTGGTTTGATTTTCTGTTCCTTGTCCCTGCAGCAAGATGTCTGCCTTAATCATCATAAAGTCTCCTGCAAAATAATAATAATAATAATAATAATTAGAAGAAGAAAAAGAACAAGAAGATAATCATCAGCATCAAGAATAGTAATAAGAATAATAAGAATAACAATAATGTAGTGCATGTACTGTGCTATTTGCATCGACGTCTCATTTAATAGCTTTGTTAGAGTTTACTGATTTTTTATTTTTTTTTATAATGGGATAATTGATTAATGGAGAGTGATGGGAAGATATTTCTCAGCCAAGTAATTAACCAGTTTCTAGGAGCAGACGTGATAATATAGTGTTTTGTAATTTGAGATAGGAATAATTCTTTGTATTAGACTTTTGGTCGTGTTCTGTATTGTTTGGCGTGAAATACTATCATTTGCCTCAGAAAAGCTTACTGAGGAATCATACAAATAGGAAACGAGAAAAACCATGCAAGTGTGAAACTAGATTTGCGTGATGTGTGGTCATTAGGTGATCAGGGAAAAATTATTGTAGTACTTGCGCGTTTAAGAACTTTTCAGTTGACAACAGGGTCTTGAGGTCCTTGGAAACGGGGAAAAAGGGACTAAAAGCCACGCTCACAGATGTTTATTCTCTCGGTAAAGAGATCTCTTGCGTCTACCAAAACTCTACAAAAGGCTGAAATCATTTCTTTCCTCCAAAAATAAAAGAAATTAAATTTAAAAACCTGTTCCAAAAATATTCAAGAATCTATTTGGGATTTATTTTGCTTCTTTTTTTAACTCTTCAGAAACCTACGTGTGTCATTATTATTGATATATCATCCAATGTCGAACAGTTTTAGTCTGTCACACCTAGCAGCCACACCGGGACATAACAGATTGATACGTTACTGATCATAGTCAACATCACTAGGAAAAAAGGTGTTTAGAATTTTTTAATCGTGAACTACGATGCACATGGTAACCAATGGACCAGGTCGCTAGAAGAGATACAGTATCTCACTACAGCTCCCTATTCATACCACCATAATGATAAAAACCGTTCTGTCAAATTTCATTTAGAACGGATATGATGATGTTGGAAACCAAATTAGATAACGACAGTCGTTGGAGCAAACCTTTACAAACCGATCACGATATTACGATTAATGCCTGTTTTTTCTTTTTTTTTTTAATCATCCTGTACGAATGTAGTAATCTTTCCACAGACTGCGGTGTCAAATCTGGGAATGGCATTAAAAAGGCAAGAGACGAATCACCTATACTATACCAAATATTTCAGCTAAATAGAAGCAAATGACACCAGTTACATGACTTTCAGAAATTTAAGATTCAGCACCTATCAGGTTTACAACACGGTTGCAATCGCCGCCAGAAAAGTGGTGTATATGTCTAGCCATTCGCATGCTCAACTACAAGTGTATCCAATCTGTGTCGAGGCGGTGACTGTAAAAAATAATGTCTAACCGGTGTCTGTCAAACACTATAGTCGGTGACTATCAAAAAATGTGTCTAGCCGGTGACAGTTAATAACTTGTACATAAAACTTTAACTCAGAATCGAACTTTCTTAACAATGACCTCGACGCTAGAAGAGTAATACCAATGTATCGCTGTCTGCTAACCTTAGAGCGCAAAAATTATTTTATAGAATTTTTGAGCAATCAAGACGTGGAGCCAAACCTTGGAGAGCATCTTGTAGCTTTTTCCGAGTGTTGGTAGAATGTGACCACTTAATCTTTGAGGCATCAGCTAGCTTGAAAAACTGCATTGCACCCACAGCTGTCACTGACTTCTGCGTCAACCATTGCTGGCGAGATGCAAGCCGACGGAAGTAAAATTTTGATTTTTGCCAGTCGTTTTGAGCATGATGTGAGATGTTATTACTAAAGGAAGAGTTTTCTTCAGAATTGTCATCTGATTCAAAACTGTTGGCTGTTGTATCCTCTAAATTTTCAGACGACTTTTCAAGGTTGTTTAGGGGTTCTTGGAAAACACGATTAGGTCCACGCATGTTGACCCGCCGTTCGAAATTTTTTGCTAATCTTAAAAGATTTTGCATGGCTTTTATGTCCCGAAGTTCATCGTCGTTTGAACGACCGAAATTTAGCGTTGCATCTGAAATAAAATCTTGAGTCTCAGAGGTACTTGTATCCGTTGTGACTTGTTCGCCTGAAATACAAAATTTTTTTCAAAAAATCAGTTTTGAAAATAAAGAATATTTAAATTTGCGTTTTCTATAAATTTCTGATATTAATTTTTCTCAAACGTTCATGCCACAATTCAAGACTGACGTGAAGAAAACATTTTATTTTTTATTTTCCACCATTTCAAACGTTAAAGTAATAGCAAATAAACACCAAGATATGAACAAAAGGCTTAGAATTTTAAATGATGAACAAGGAAATCAAGAAATAATAATACAAATCTAACCAGGCAATGCAAACTGTGACTATCTATCTATCTATCTATCTATCTATATATATATATATATATATATATATATATATATATATATATATATATATATATATACATACTCACCTTAAAGACGTGTATTGAGAGAGGCGCGGTTGCTCAGTTAGTAGAGCGTCGACTCTTAATTCAAAGGTCGCGGGTTCGATACCCATTCAGGCCAGCCTGTGTCGGCTGCCAGCGGTTGGGTAGGGCACTTATCTCCCATTTCTTTGGTATGATATAGCCAATAATATATCAAAATTATTATATACCAAACTGGACTATGCCAAATATTGGGACTTGAATTCTTGCGTCTTCTGGTTTATGTTGTTTTCAAAATTTCCATGGTATTTGAAAACACTGCAGAGAGTTACAGAAAAGACCAAGATTACAGATACCACAATCTGCTGTGCTCCTTGTACTGTTATCTTTCGCAATTTCCTTTAAATGCGGTTTTTGCTCACTAACTGCAGATAGTAATACTGATTTTTTTACAAACAATGTGGTCACCGTGATGCAGTGTCAACAACCTTATCAACTATGTAAGCCTACCTTCTTGTACTGTTTTAATACTCTCCTCTGCGTTGTTCTTCTTACATTCAACTGGATACAAAAACTGTTCAGCCTCATTAATCGGTGATAAACGCCCAACGACTACCGCCATGGCTGAAATTAAAGATGATTCCAGTACAGACAGCTTTGACAGCATAGAAGTCTCAACGCCTCTTTAGGTAAAAGCCAATATTTACTGCAGCAAGGAAGTAGTGTAACTGCAAACTGTATTATTTAGACCTGGTACCATTACCTCACCCCCAGCCGATGCACAGGAATTTCATACCCTGTAATTAGACGTCATTCATATCCCACATTTTTGAGTACGTAAACAAAAATCATACCTTAAACAGTAAACATAATTTACGCCCCCTGCATATTGTACATACGGACCACACAATTATTATTAAGCAAATTATTATTCTAATAAAGACAACAAGTCCAGGGAACCAGGGCCGACGAGGGGTGGGGTGGGGTAGGGGGGTAGCAACCGGATATATCCGGGCCGAACAACACTTTTTAATTTTATAAAAGAAAAGTTTTGTTTGAACAAGAACTAGGAGAGGCCCGGGTTTATCTTACCCCAGGGCCAGTGATCGCTCTCTACGGCCCTGCAGGGAACACTGTGTCTCGAATGCTCACGGTGATATTATGCTCCAATACTGTATCATACAACTCGCGAAACTTCAACATAAAAATTGCAAAAGTGGCAACCATTACGAGGAAGGCACAATCGTCCCCCTGAAAACGAGTATATCCCTAACTATCTGCTTACGCAGGCGAAACAACGAAAAACGTCAACAGATGAATTGGGAAAACTCGTTGTCAACATATAGGTTAAAATATAAGCGCACCTTCGATATAATGGGCTTCGCTATTACGAAATCCTCACTATCACAAAAAAACCCCACGTACTCAAGACAGCATGTATAATATAAACACTTCGTTATAGCGAATTCCTTCTTATACCGAATTATTCGTAAGGAACCAAAATCGTTCGTTATAGAGGATGACTACTATGTTTAGAATCCATTTTGCAGTCTTTCAGTGGTTACATACATTCATTCAGAATGTGTTTCTACGATATTTTTCATTGCAATCAGGGCCGACAAAGGGGGGGGGGGGGCAACCGGGGCCCGGACCTGTAAGAAGGGGGCCCGGGCCGAACAATACTTTTTAATTTTATAAAAGACAAATTTTGTTTCAACAAGAACTAGGAGAGGCCCAGGTGTTACTTACCCCAGGGCCCGTGATCGCTCTCTACGACCCTGATTGCAATCAATAGACTTTTTAATTCTTCTTTATATTCTTCTTTTAAACTATAAACATACGTAATTATACATCCACAGTACCGGTACATACCTCTGCAAAACCAACCCGAAGGTGGAAAGCGAAAATGTTCCAGGTACAGTGAGATAATCCAATGCAATGCAGTAAATTGACAATGGCAATGGAACAAAAAGGATCGACTGTCAAACACGGCAACGTTTCCTTCTTTCAAACCCTGTCTGTTGATGAAATGCGCAACAAATTAATTTTAAAGAAACAAAAACAACAAAATAAAAATACAACACAAATCTATCTATTGACTATACTGGGAAAAAAAATACCTGTAAATTTAAGGGAATACGCAGATGCAGTTAAACCGATACTATTAGCAACACTGCATCTAACATCCTCCTTATTTTGTCCAGAATCGTGATCCCGAATGGCTGTCCCACCATTTCATGACTGCCCACTTCAACGTTCTACACGACATATAAAAAGGCCTGTTTACGAACACTAGCTCTGCGCTTGTACTTATAGATTTCTGTCTAAAAACCGGAATATTCTTGTCACAACCACGCTAAAGCAGCGCTTTATTGACCCGGCGTAGACTTCATCATCGATTGCATGCGTTGCGATGTACACTAATTGCTTCGGCTTGAATGAGATAGCAGTTTGTAGTATTACAGTTACAACTATTTGTTTTTCAATAAAGCTTGCCGTCTTTTGACTAAACCAATTGGAAGCCAGGTCCAAACCCATTCATGAAATGGGGTAATACTCAACCCACATATTTTACTGTCATAATAGGATACATTGGGATTGGGCACAAGATCGATCAGACAGACAGACAGACAGACACAATGACAATAATCACGATTTTGCTAAGTTATTGAAATCGTTCAGTAGTGGTTATATACTTTTTTTAATTTTTTTTACACTAAAGATTAGGCAAGGGTCCGTCTGTAAGCTTTGTGTAGGATCCTATAGAACAAGGTAAAATCTATTGAATGCAAAGTTTACAAATAGGATAATAGATTAGAGCGGGGTCCCTGGTGGCTGAGCAGGTAAATGCGCTCGCTTTTACCGATCACTGCCATCTCACCTCTGTCCGGCTGGTTAGAGTCATGGTCTCGACCAATTTGGATATGTTAAGAAATCTTGCCAGGTGGTTCTTCCCGGGGTTTTCCTGGATTCTTCTTCACCAGTTATACTGGCCGCGATGTATAGCCAGCCTACCATGCGCTGACAAATGGCGTTAAAATCCAAAACAACAATAACAGACTGGAGCAGCAGTGACTCACAACGATATTGATATGTACAATATTAATCCGGATTTGTACTCCGTGTTTCGTTTATTATATACTCCTTTTTCTACTATCCGTAAACCACGTACACTAAAGAATTGGGGGAAAATAGCAACCCATTATAACTATTGGTGTATATATCTTAGCGTCAAGAGCGCCCGGACATAGGGTCCCCCCCCCCCAAGATTTCACCTCTAAATATGTGTTAGCCTGCATCCGTAAAACTTACTAGCTGACTACTACATGGCTGTCCCCCCAACACACACACACACAAATAATTCTGTGGGCGCACCTACATAGCATCTGGCTGCAGATGCTTGACTGCTTTATTTTTTTTAATTAATTTTAATTATGTCGAGGCATTGCTTCGTGCATACTGGACATAATTAGGAGGAGGGCAATGACATTGGTGGGCTGTCAGTTGGAAATAATCCGCGGAAACACACCAAAGCCGACAAGTTCGGAGTGACCAGGTCATCCACATATGAACACAAATAAGTTAGCAATATTGCATATGACAACATTGATTGGTTTTTCCTCAATCTTGCTATCACAGTTCGCGGAACGACGTATGTAACCAAAATCAAGATGCTTCCGCTGAAGCTCTGGAACATATTTAAACAAAATACAATTTTTAAAAAAAACCCAAGAAATCCAACAACAATAAAATGGATTTATTAAACCCTATGCCTTTACTTCTGCTTCAAAATATAGCAGTCCAAACTGTTGAAAAATGCAGAAAATGCAAAAATACACGCACAATTTATTTCCATGGCATGTGACAAAAATGTAACCATGGCATTTGCATATGCGTGCAGACGAACGTACCATACTTTATTTACATTGTTCGAGCAGTTTATGTATGTAATTCTGCTGACATAGATTCACTTTTTAAAAACTAAATGAAAGAGTCGGATCCTGTCATAGCTGACCTACTCACTGTGGAAAGGAAGTCAAATAAATGAACATCAGTCAGTGCGCTTTAGGTAACCATGGTGTCGGCGGGGTCTGCGGGAAAGTGGATGTGCTACGGGGTTTTAGACCTGGCGGTTCCTTTTTATCGTACGAAACTGTTGGTCTTGTAGTTTTATTATCACCTAAATTTATCATCTGTGAGCGTTTCCTTTAAAGCAATCATGTGCAAACTACAACACGTCGAGTTAAAAAATTATAACAATTTTTTAAATATCTTTTTACCCCAAATGTACTACCCAAATTTGGCACATTGAAAAGGACTGTCCTCCATCGAGTTTCTCAGATGGGCATCTAGTCGGCCTGCCAGTGTTAAAAACTATCGATTTGAAAATATCCATCTCATAACGATCGGAAAGTCGTCCCTCAGGCAGACTGTTGAGCGCTTCCTTTGAAGGAGTGGTTCCCAAAGTGGACGGTGGGATTACCGAGGGGGCGCTAATGCTGAATAATGCTTTTTATGGGGTAAGGTAGGGGGCGCTGAGGATAATCAAGGGGGCGGTGGCACGAAACAGTTTTGGAACCACTGCTTTAAAACAATCACGTGCTAACTACTGCACGTGTACTAGATCCGGTCCGCGACTTGGTTTGATCCTTATATATATATATATATATATATATATATATATATATATATATATATATATATATATAAGGGTGTGGCTTTTGATATCGTTTATCTGACTTGCTCCCTGGAGGAAGTCTTTCAGTGCCTGTTTTAAAGTATTGGCGCGTTTGATTACATTAGCGGCCAGTGACGCAATCTTCATGAAGACTAATTTCCTTTCGAAAACAGGAATTTTTTTTCAAGTAAATTGTAAAGGCCTTAGAACAAACGTTACTTTACTTTCTTCACGAAAAGACAATCTTCAATAAGACCTTTTTATGAATGAGTAGATAGACTGTAAAGGTTAATGTTTTCGTGAAACATTTAAATCTTTAATCAATATCCCAAATTCTTGTCACCAAAAAATTTCATTATACCGTTTTATACGTCGATGCACAATGTTCACTAATTAGAAGAATAGTTCGCAATTTGCTCACGTAAATATACCGCGTGCTCTCCCGCATCCCACTCTTACCAACATGACGAAAACGAGTCTGCAGAACAAAAAGTGCATAACTCTACCGAAAACAGCGAGAGTAAAATTGATTCGTCACCATGCACATCTTTTGATGATGGCAAGAACATGTACTGAGTCTCATACCAATCCACTAAAAACTGCACGAATAGTTGCACAACTTGCAATTGTTACGTGTAGGCTCGTACAATAATAACAAGAGAAAAGAGTGAAGACAACAAACTTTGTATATTTTAACAAAATAATTAATTTCCCTAGAAAACAATGTAAAAATTGGAAAATAGGACTTACGGTTTGTGAATATAATCCAAAATTTAATCCTAAGAATGAAAAATACAAGTCCTATTACTAAATAGTTCTATTAGAATCCAGTTTCGAATCTCGACGACGTTCCAATATGGAAGGCGATGACGTCAGATGTAGTCCTTGTACAAATAGCAACAATTCCTCAACTGAATCACAGTTTATGTTTCCGAATAATTCCGGAATAAATTTCCACTGAATTTCTTTCTCCCAGAATTTATAAAACAGTACACTCGTTTGGTTTTCTAGAGAATAAATTATTAAATTCCAAAAACAAATGAACTTCAAAAATAATCTGGTTTTAACAATAAAAACCTATCCAGCCTTCAAAGTTTCCGAAATACAAATAACTGAGGAGCGCTCAGAAAGTGTTATTATATCCACCCAAATTATCATCCCGTTCTCGCGAGATAGATTACGTGGTCTCTTAACACTCGAACAACGCAATATGAAAAATGTAATTTGTCACGTAGGAAGAACCCCTATCTACTTTCACTCTGAAATAAATTTAAAAATTAAACATTGTTTATTCAGACTAGACGAAATGACCTTGGCAATAGCCAACCGTTTTCGCGTAGCGCTTACACTACTGCGGACCAAGGTGAACTAAAAATATTGCTCATGTAACACGTTTTACGTCTTAGATAAACAGAATTACTGAAAAAGAATTTCGAATCCCGTGAAAATAATCATTACAATACAATGTAATGAAACAAAAATAAAATAAAAAAAAAAAATGTTTAAAACTAACACACACAAAAAAAAAAGCAATTTAATTACATATACGTAACACAATATTAAGTTATATATTGTACCCATCTGGATGTTGCAAAGGGCAATAACTCTTACAAACAGCTTATGAAAATCGCAGGAGCGCAAAGATTTGTCAATATATACATATTCAGATGATGGCCATAATATATACAAATGCTCACATCCATCCATTAATAAAGGTCCCTAATAGGGATTGTCACTCTACTGACCGAAACGTATTTCCAGGAATCTATAACGAATCCGTTTCCTCTCTCCTTTAATTATTTTCAAACTCCTACGAATCAGCTGAGATTTTAGCGAAACTACAACAAACTAAATTTGGTAAAAACAATATCTATGTTTGAATAAAGAAGTTCAGAAGGTACATGTAAGTGCATTACTCCTTGCGGCATGCTAGGTTGGTTTAAATCTATAAACAAAATTTGTTGGAAGAAGTAAAAGAAAATAAGTCACTGACGAGACATCATTTAATGTATACTTCAGGTTAGGGATCCAGTACCTGACAGCGAACTACCCGGCCGGGTCAGTTTATAACCGGATAGTGTAAAAGCCGGACGGGTCCGGATCGGGTACTCGTCCATCCATACTTCAAATACATCCATAAAACTGGTTTTGAATTTAAATTTTAAAAAAACCCCAACAAATCCATTAATATATGTTTCTGTCATCTGCTCACAAGTTAGTAGGGCTAAAATCCACAGCGAATATCTTTGACTTAAAACTTCGTGTCTGGGTGTTATCAACATGTTGACTGAAATACAACTAAATATAAAGTCTGATCGCAATTCACTATATATATATATATATATATATATATATATATATATATATATATATATATATATATATATATATATGCCACTGTGTTGACAAACTAAATACGGTACAAAAGTGCAAGCAATATTACCTTTGACGTTACTCCATTGTCAATTAAGGCTGGCTTTCAACACTCCTTCACAAAAGTGTGTGTGTGTGTGTGTGTGTGTGTGTGTGTGTGTGTGTGTGTGTGTGATTTGGATTTTTAACGTAGCTTTTACAACATTTTAATCATATTGCTACGATGTCTGCAGTGTGACAGTTTATAGTGATGTCTAGCACTGGAGCATCATGCCGCATACGTGTAGCATCATGTCCCTCCCAGTTACATTATCTTGACACCACGCAGACCAGTCCTAACACTAACCTCTTAATGCTGAACGCCAAACGAGGCAGCTGCTAATACCATTTTTATAAGTCTTTGATATGACTCGGCCGTTGTTCGAACCCACGACCTCCCACATCCTAGACGGACGCTCTAACCACTTAGGTCACCGAAAAGGTCTCGCAAAAGTGTAGATGTTCGTAAACAAAAAAAAATCTCCCAAAATTTTTTTCATTCAGAACCAATTAAAATTTTGCATGAAATATTTTATTGATAACCTCTTATCAGTGTACCAATCAGTTAAGACAATTAGTGATGACATTTTCCAGTTAGCCCTGTTGTGCCCTTTTTCAATGTCATATGAACACTATTTCATTTAGTGAAAACCCCATGTCGATCTGATCCTCTGTTCTAGAAGAGTATCCAAATTGTTCAATTTTCAGGACGGCCATCAAAGCCGTCATTTAGGAAATCGGATCAACATCATTTTAATGCAATATATATATATATATATATATATATATATATATATATATATATATATATATATATATATATATATTGATATTGCAAGAAATAAGTTGCTTTAAATAATGTCAATATGACATCTGTTCAGGAGAAGTTATTGTTACGAGATCTTAAAAAATGTGGGCACAATCACAATGGCATAATTTTCATTTAGGGACAGCTACATATAGTGGGAAGTGTTTTCGTGAAAACTCCATTTCGATACGACCATCCCTTTAAGGGGAGTAGTGATTACAACAGTTTTAGTCATTATGTTGAAGGACTGATCATCTCCATTTTTATTTTAATTAGAATCAACAAGATATCATAAAAAAAATCTTTCAGAGAAAACTTAATGATTTATATGTTAAGGATAAATAGCTATAACACGATTTTCAAGCTGGCTACCATGGCGCCGCATCGGATGACTCATAAGCACGATGTTCATTTGGGACCTACATGTGCTACGTGTCATATGAGGTAGCGATAACAAGATTGCAAAAATGGTAGCCATTAAACTGACCTATTGCCAGAGCAGAGAAAACCACGCTATACTTATTAGCATAGTACATCATATAAAATCAAAGTATTTTATGTTAACACTTGCCCCATTAGAATTAGTGTTAATATTTTTGTGCGTACTGAAAATTTCATGACAAATGATTGAACAATAAATTTTTATATAATGTACAATGTCAGTCTGATAGGTAACGGACATTAGGCCCTAAATTCTGACAAGCTGCCTGTGCGCCTGCAAATTATTATTTGGTGCTCACAACTTTTCCAGCTATAGTATTTGTCGGAGGTCCATAGGTGTTGGTACGTATTCGAGTTTGCATGAAATACGGCGATATGTTAACTGGATGGCTGATGTGTGCCATTTTCATTCAAGGTCAACCAGATATCATAGGAATTCGCTACGCGAAAATCCCATACTAATATGACCATCCGTTCATAAACAACATAGTGATTTGCCCATATGCACATCTTCCGATTATGACTATAACATACACAGAGGAAAAGGCGAGCAAAAGCTGGACATTATTCAACGAGTTTCAAAAATTTAATATTAAATCACTACCCATTTGAGATTCTTTTTAACACATAGTTTTTATTTCAGTGGAAATTATTAGATAGAAAGAACGAATAATTTCGTTCATTCTGACAGACGTTGCATGTTTCATTTGTTGTGCGTAAAAAAAAAAGTCCCAAACAAAGCTGAACTAGTATTAACGTTTAAAAGTAAATTATACTTTTCTTACAAAATATAAGTCAAAGAGCAAGCGTCCTTCTGAATAAACAGAACATTTTACACACATAAAATCATTTTTCAGCACAATGTCCAATGAGCGTGATGTCGCATTGTTTGATGCAGTACCCGATAGAGTGCAGTATACGATCCATGTTCACGTAACCTAACATGTCACTTTCACAACTAAACATTACATTGTTGCAATCTGGCTGCAATATTTATTTGAAAGAAGGTTTAATTGATGCAGAAATTACCATATTTACTGTAATGTATCCGTGACCGGATATTTGCAGTACTTGACTTGGAACCGTAGACTACAGAATATGTAAACAAATTTCATTTTGAGTCGGAATTGCATCACATATTTACCGTGTACATATGCAGTAGTATTAAAAACCTCTGTCAGTTTGGAGAGCGATTTATGTTTATATTCTTCTGTGAACAGAGTTGAATTTATTTACATCTGTAAGTTAACATTTAAACCACGCTTGTATATAGTGTGGATTCCACTGTACAGGTGTACCTCCACCACCCCACCACCCACATTATCAATTGAGCAATACCCTTAGTTTTACTTGTTCTTGTTGTTGTTCTTGTCTTGGGGTTTTAGCCATTTTTCATGTTATGACATGTTATACATGACATAACAAGCCCCTGTGGTAGTAAACTGGCCATATTCACACAGACGAGACAATTTTCCCCAATTCCTTTCGTGACTCGAAATCGAAAAATGGCCGCCAAAATATTCAATAAAAACAAACAATTCCATAAGGCGGGGTTAAAAATGTTTTCCCACGATCGCAGCTAATCACTAAAGAGAATACTGCACAATAATTTCGTGGGCTTTTTGGACCAATCAGAATCACATAGAGTAATATGTTCACATGTTATAATATCAAAAATATTAAACTGCACACTATATACAAGCAAAGTGTACCGACGATGTGATAAACAACGTTTCATGGCGATCCTTTGAAAACTCTGAGACTAGCTGTATTCACAATATTCTGTCATACATTACATCCAGCTCCAAGTCAAAAAGACCAATAAATTGTAAAGAAAATAGCAGGAGCACAGTGATTGGTCATTATATGCATCCAATCGGAACTTCATCTGCTATTGCTGCGAAAACAAAATACGCCTCGGATGTATGTCGACGCAGTTATTCACAGATAAATCAAACACTTTGTTAGCAGGAAATTTCTCCGCAAGAAAGAAGCCACAATCTAGTTGGACCATCTCGACTATTTATACGATTAGGTTGATTATATATCATTGACCGAAAAGTTACGAATGAAAAATTTCGATGCAAGCAAAGGTTACTAAAATTTCACTTTTAGTCTCAGTTCACATAAATAGGACATCTTGATGCAGACGGGTTGTGGATCAAAGTTCAATAATAAAAAAAAACAAAACAAAACAAAAAACGCAAAAACTTTGTTGTCATGACTGGTTTTGTCTCCTTTTGAGGGAAAATACCTAATGCATCATTGACCCTTGGGATGGACATGAGATGACAGACATACAATTTTTGATATTTTGTTTAATGGAGGAGGGGGGGGGCATCTTTAAAGATCAGTCTCCATATGCTGGTATTGGACTGTGACGTATCCACGGATTCGGCCGGAACTCGAAGTGGGTAATATCTCATACATAGACTGCGGGAGCAAAGTGTTTTGTCGATAAGCGTATCTTTACCAAGTTTATGAGAACCCGTTAAAAGCTGTGTGACTATTTGCATCCAGATTGGCTTACACGGAAAATATTGGTATATATACTTTAAGGGAGATAACTCAGCGTACACTTCATTAAGTAAGCTTCTATGGTTGTGTCCCTGTGCATTAGGACTGCGACCGATTTGAATCAGTTCCAGGATTAATGTTGCTAACACAATGCACACATTTTTACTCACCTATCCACCAATAACAGTATCACTAAACACGTTATGTTTTTACTGGGGTGTTTTTGGGAACCTTGCCTACTGTTTGTTTCTATTTACTATTTCAGCCAAGCTTGCCAGTAGCTTCTCGTGGGTCGGTGGTTCTTTCCGGTGTTTTTCCGGGTTCTTCCTCCATCATTAATACTAGCCGCCATGTATAGCCTATCTTGTGCTGAAAAATGGCGTTAAACCCTACAACAACAACAACTATTTCAGCCACCTTTCATACAAGTCTACGAGTTGACCAACAAATATATCTTTTCCTGTCATTACTAGTAGCGGAATGTCAGAAACAAAGCCGAGATCTACTTTTTGGTCTAGTCTATGACGAGATTGAAGCTTGGAGCTGCAGAACGTAGAAGTGCAGTCTGGCTTCAAGAGACAATTTCACATCAGCTGGTCATGTTGCTGCGATGTATATACATCGATCCTGACGCAATTTCAGAAAACAAATATTCTTTCCTCAGACCTGTATTAGCTGATGGTAATGGAATACAGTTGGAAGCATTTCGATTATACTTAATGCTGGCATTGCTCCATATTGACTACTCCTATAACTTTATGATCAGAACAGTTAGCAGTGTGAACAGGGATCGGTTTGATCAAAATTTTCTGTTATTATTCTGTTAATAAATAATTCGTCGTAGCTCAAAGGGCTCGGATGGCGACAAGTGCTTGTAAACCAAGAGAGACGACTATGGATTTTGGAACTTAACTGGATTGTGTCTGAATATAGCCAAATCTGTACTTCTCGTATTTAACGTTTTATCTTTATTATAGTATGCGAACTTTCCCGAACGAATACATATTAAAATTGCCCCCATTTTTTTTTTAATACAAAATTCAGCCTTCATTTCTGACACTATTTAAATTGAAACGAAGGTAAAAATAAGTAAAATCCATATACTTCATCCTTTTAAATATGGGTACATTTTTTAGTCGACTTGTATGACAACGATTTATTTATATCTGAAAATTTGGAAAGTTGCATTCACGATTTTGTAAAATAAAATTTGCAGACCGCTAATTTATCATTTTTAAATTTTAGGATAAATTTGCTTTCTCTACTTGGATTTGTTTGCATCAATCGTCAAAATCATGTTCGTAAAGGGAATGGTAAAGGAAAGAATGGGACTCTTGATGTACATGGAATGCGTCAAGAAAACGTTGCATAATTTTAAATTTTGGAGATTAAGTATTTATCTACAGTTATTTATTATTTTATTTCCCCCCTTTTAATACTAATTTTAATAATGGAATCTAAACCAACATGTATATTTCTTATAATTTATTGTATTCTTAAATTAATCCCTTTTTGTTAATTGTTAGGATAGACGCAATGGTTTATTCACTTTTAATGTAGTTTTGTCAACCTTGATTTATGGCAGATTTTCAGCCTTAGAATATAAAACGGTTTACATATTTACATTCCTTACATTGATAAAAGGTCTTCTCATATGCAGGATATTTTAAAATGGAGAGTGCGCTTGAAAGGATAACAAGTTATGCTTTTATAAAATGCAATTATCATTTTATTGTGAAAGTTTGCTGATTAAAATTAAAATCGTACATATTAATGACTATTATACTCAAACGATTGTCATCTAACGTCCCCTAATAAGAGCATGATTTGGGACCCTTTTTTTATTGAGAGCCAAGTGGACCATATTCGACGATTTTAATTATCAACTTTAGTCTCTAATAACCAGACCTTTCTTAACACGATAATAATGACACTGGAATCAACACGTTTCCACTTCCATTATCAAAACAAGCTACGTATGACTATCGTTCATTTCTATGAATTTGCAGGTTTTACCAGTTATCCTCGTTTGACATTATACATGGAGTCAAATCAAAGTGTCTAATAGTTCTCATAGGTATGCTGGTGTTGATCTAACTACCGAAATGTTAAAAGCTGTATCAAACTAGACCACACACTGTCTCTCTGGAATACATCAAGTGTCATCCTACCAAAGTTAGGTAACCCTCTACTAGCAATACGTTGTGTTGTGTTGTGTTGTGTGTTGGATTTTTAACGTAGCTTTAACAATTTTTCAGTCATATCGCTACGATGTCTGCAGTGTGGCAGTTTATAGTGATGTCTAGCACTGGGGCATCATGCCGCAGACATGTAGCATGATGTCCCACCCAGTCACATTATCCAGACACCAGGCCGACCAGTCCTAACACTAACCTCTTAATGCTGAGCGCCAAGCGAGGCAGCTGTTAGTACCATTTTTGTAAGTCTTTGGTATGACTCGGCCGGGGATAGAACCCACGACCTCCCGCATCCGAGGCGGACGCTCTAACCACTACGCCACCGGAGCGGTCACTAGGAATACGATTCAACCAGTAACAATTCATGCTATATTGCATTTGACATATACACACTACACTATTTAATGCACCCTTCCGACATTTCAATCAACCTCGCATATGTTACAACTCTTGTCTTAAAATGTGTGACAGAAAATAAGTGAAGCAAACAAAGTATAGTAAAATTCAATAAACAATATTTATTTCCCAAGAACACAAAGTGAAAACTCAAACGATACTGTCAGTATTCCGAATTAAATCTTTAATAATCCTAGATATCCTAGCACAAAATTAGAGAATATTCCAAATGAATTCCAAGTCTTGAATGTCCTGATGTACCAATAGTCCTGAATGCCCTAATATACCAATGATGCACTCCAGAATGTCTTCGAATGAATTCACAAAAATAATGTGTTCATCCAGTCAATGAGCACTTCATAATTGCATGGAATATTTAAATAACTAATTCTTCTAGAATTATATTTGCACAAAACTGTTAATACTGATCAAACAAGACTTGCACAGACTGACTTAAAACAAGAATGAATTGTTAACCAAGTCTCCCTATATATGTCAATTTCACTTGATCTAAAATGCAATAGAATGTTCTGGAAAAATAATAATTTTAATAGAAAATTCCACCAAATTGCAAACAAATTTAGTCCTTGAACTTAAATTTTGATAAACATCTTGTTTACTACTATACAATCATGATAAAAGTCAGGTAGGCAAAAACTCCATGGATAATAATCCAGCACACACACACACACACACACACACACACACACACACACACACACACTACAGCTACAATGGTGTGTTCTTTTCAATGCACTTTACTCCAAATTCCCTTGAAACTATATAACTCACTTGTGTTGCTGTGCTGTAAAGCATCAAACCAAAACCAAAACCAAATCAAAAAGATTGTGCATAGCTGATTTATAAACATTTTGAAATGACGTTAGGGAGGGGGAGGGGGTATTGTTTGTAATGGGACTTTAAAAACATTATTGGATGTATCATACCAAGGAAATGGCAGTTAGTGCCTTACCCAAGGACACACTGAGGTATCTTACCTGGGCTGGCCTGTGCGAGTATCAAACACGCAACCCTTGGATGAACCTGACACTCTACCAACTGAGCTACTGCAGCTTTCTTTGTCTGTACCAACCAATGTTGCATCACTCAATGAAAAGACCGTGATAATGAAATAGTTTTTCATTTAAAATATCTATTGCTTCATCTACCAGACAACTTCATACAGTTTGTCTGTAAATATTTAACTAATAAAAAACAGCTATGAAAAATGAAAGTTTGGAGGTTCTATTTCACTATGCAAAGGTTCTCAAGTTATTATCCAAATTAAAAAAAGGTTTCATCCAAAGGTCCGACACTAAACTGTCCTAAAAGAATTTCCAGGGATTCAAGACAATGCCATTTTTTTTTTTTTTTTTTTAATGACTGAGTTCTAAAACCATCTCTGATACTCTGGAGAGGTAAGATTTTCAAAATGGCCAATGTGGCAGCCACTTTCATTTAGGACAAACTAGACATAATTAACAGACTTTTGGTGAAAACTTGAGGTTGATATGACCATCTTTTTCACAAAATTACGTTTAGCCTGACCTCTGAGCTTTCAACCACCACATCTACAGGCTTCTTCCTTACCCCAAGTGCAAGCCTTCCAAAATGTTTGGTAATCTCTATGATGCTTAACTAATGTTTTGTGCAGAAACCATTTGTTTTTGAGGAGGTTACAGTGACCTTGACCTCAGGACCCCAAAACTGATGGGCTTCTTCCTTACCCCAAGTGCAAGCTATGCACAAAATTTGGCTGAGGTATGTTACCAAGAACTAATGTTTATTTCTATCACAGTGACCTTGATTGCTGGATTCCCAAATCAACAGGGTCTTTCCTTTCACCCAAGGGCAAATGATCACATTTTTATAGTAACAGATGATTGAGATATGAAGTTATTGTGCAGAAACCATTTTTATTCTTTCAGTTAGTGATTTTCACCACTTACATTTTGAACCTAAAATACAGTTCTTTCTTATCACAAGTGAAAGCCATTCAGTTTGCTAAAAGTAGATGGTGGAGAACTGAAGTTACAATGCAGAAACCACATTTATTCTTTCAGTCTTGTGTGTTGTTGTGTTGTAGGGTTTAACGCTATTTTTCAGCACACGATAGGTTATACATGGCGGCCAGTATTAATGGTGGAGGAAGAACCCGGGAAAACCCTGGAAAGAACCATCGACCCACGAGAAGCTACTGGCAAGCTTTCTCACATACCCACATCGGCCGAATCTGAGACTTGAACCCATGCAGACAGAGGTGAGATGGCAGTGATCCGTAACGAAAAGCACTTTAGACCACTCGGCCACTCGGGGCCCCTTATTCTTTCAGTCATGGTTATCTTTACCTTTGAGATTTTGAGTCCATATCTGATACAGTTCTTCCTGGTCCAAAGAGAAAGTCATCCAGAAAGTCTGATAACTGTAGATGATGGACAACTGGCGCAATAGTCCAGAAATGAAATTGATAACATCAGATGCACAAAGTCGGATGGACACCATAACATAATATCTTCTGCCATGCTAAAGAGGTATAAAATCATGTGTATATCACATTGTTCTTTTAAATCTAGCATTGTAAGGATATCCATTTTAAACTACTGTTTCAAATTTACTGTACTTAGAATATCCTTTTCAATAACTGTAACACAATTCAAAAAGTTATTTCAAAGAAGAGACCACCACCACTCATATGCTTATATTGTGTTTCTGAGAAATTCGCATGACTCAGATTCATCCATCAATGGGGTGCTGAATCTTCATCCAGTCGAACACAATAACAAATGGTGGTTCCTGCTTGGGAACCAATGCTATGCATTCGGGTATATATGCAAATGATGTGCAACTCTGGGTGTATTTCTGCTTGGGTGTTAATATTAATTCACACAAATGTGAGACTGGTAAGCTGAATATGGGAAAATTTGGAGTTTACTATAATTACATATGATACTGCATAAAAATTTGAACATTCCAGCAGTAGAATCCTAGCATCATATCCTGCCTTGGGAACTACAATTACATCCATTCTCTTGTTTTACAAAAACATTTATGCTCAAATTTTGAAGTGCTCAATAATCATGCCCTACCTAAAACAAATTGTCACTTTCCCTCACATACACTGCATTTACGCACCTACATGTCCAATATAGACCCTGCCATTGCATAATGCACCAGCAGATCAGGTCCATGTTGTTTGTTCTGCTGATCATTCATAACAAACTGCATAGACCCAGATCTGCCAGCACATTATTTCTCTTTTCATTAACATCGAGACCTATCATAATTTTTGAATGCAAGGTCAAATGAGAAACGTGAACAGAAGTAAAATTAATTAAAACTCACTCATAAAGCGCACAGTTCCTTTGGTGCCACCAATTTCCTTCAATATATATGATAAAAAGCTAATTCTACAAACTTTAGCTGGGACATAAAGTGGGTTATTTTCACTGTCTTTCTTTCTCTGCTTCATTCATGATAAATCAGTCTATTGCAAGAATAAAATGAGAAAATTTTTATATAAAAAATGTTAACTATTATAAATTTATGCCAGAAAATAATGTCTCCTACACAACTTCATAAAAGTGACATGCCTAAAAACTGTCATTAATTGGGAACACTAAATTTTGGCACTGCAGAATAAACTGCTTTGAAATTACCTGACAAAGGAATTAATTGCCACCATGACAACAAAACATATTCTCACTTTGATCCCCTAACTGGTCAAGTGGATTAGGACATGGGTAAATACTACACTTATGTTTAGTCATACTTCTAGCATGAGCTAAATAAAATTATGCAGAACAAGTAAAATTCAAGGAAAACACTTTCTGCCAAATGTTTGAATGTTTCAATTACCACATATTAGCATTGAATTAAACTCCCCTATCACATATTTGTGAAATACCCAAAACGAAAATCCAGAATTCTTTATGTGAACTCTCGAAATATTACTTGCCTATTGGACTTCTCATTTTGTTTATGTTGGTTTCCCCATTTGCGATATTTTAAAAATAAAAAATTTAAATTTTTGTTTACTGTACAAGTTAACTAATGGATATCTGAGCTGTTACTCCTGAGTAACCAAAGAATTGTGTCCTTTGTTATTATCAAATTCAGATTCTCTATTGACAAATGCATATTCACATACTAAAGGAAACAGCCTGAAGGTTTTGCAGCGACTATTTTGACTGCAAGAGGTAATTAATAGTTTCAGCTTGTTTTCTGATCAACGACATGCTCAATAATAGGAGATCAGTTTTCTAAATGCAGTATTTAGTAAGACTTGCCTTATCAAAACATATTTTTTAAGGCAATTAAAACTAGAAATGTGTTCATGGAACACAAATGCCCTTCCTGTACTTGAAATGACCTAAACACAATACTTAAACAAGGTAACATGTGTAACAAGGTGTAACATGCAAATGGACAGACACATGGACAACGGTAACACAATATACCCCAACCAATGTAGCAATGGGGAATCATGATTAAAAGGTGGAATGTTCATGCAGAATTAAAAGCTACCACATATATACTGTTATTCCATCTTTAAATGATGACTGTAAACCAGCAAGGGGAGCCATGGTTTTACTAGACTACTTATCTTTCAAGTGATCTGTATATCTGATCAAAACTTAAAACTGCATAAGAAGTCAAAAGCCAGTACCAAAAAAGAAAGAGAAAGAAAGCATTAGGGCAAATTTGTTTTATTCTATGGTAAAAATGTGAAAGGAAAAAAAATCTCTACAATATTAGAAATGGTTATAATTTTTAGGCATTTTCCTTACAAAGAAATACAGAGCCTATTCCATTAAAAAACTGAATCTGGCATAAGTTCATGAGGGAGATCGAAGTAAATGCGATGATATTCAGTTTGCCGATAAATAAAGTCCATATCAGCTTTCTTGACCGTATCCACCCCACTCGTCCATACTGTCAATGTATACCCACGTGACTGCTGCAGCAACCAATCAAAATGTTCCCATGAATCTCTGACAAAGGCTGCACGGACTGGAAATGTAACTGGCTGGTTCAAATTCTTACAAATCTCATGCATCTGAGTCATTTGTTCTCGAGTGTAAACTGGAGTCTCATTTTCCTTTTTGGCTCCGGTTGTCCAACCTAGAGATAAAGTCGCTTCTGGAAACAGTTTAAGGCAGTATTGTAGAAAAATATCAGCCTTCATGATAACAGGCGGACCATTTGGGCCTTGCAATATGTCTGCATTGATCCATACTGGGCAGTTCACTACTGACCGTCTCCTATTTAGTATTGATAGTGTAGGTTCAACTGCTTCCAGGCTTTTAAAATCAAGTTTTACCCCTTTGCTTTTGATGGGTAATACGGTGTCTATCCATTCTTCAAACGTGAGATCACTATACACAGATGGCGGATGTGACATAACTGGCACATTCGTTTGATTCACAGTGCCCTGGCCTTGCAAGAGGATATCTGCCTCGATCATCATGGTATGTCCTGATAAAAAAATAAATTGGTTCAACACAGAAAAAATCTGTTCGGTTCTCAATGAAGATTCAACATCATTAACAGTAATTCCATGACTTTGTTCAATGTGTGAACACTCAGCATCTTTAACAGCACTTCTATGACTTTGTTGCATGTATGAAAATCATCAAGTTTTACAGTGATACCATTATAGCATAACTTCTTCAAACTAAACACAATGGAATACTGGTGGTACCCAAATTCACGAATGATGCACAAGAAATTTTCTGGGCACAAATACAGAACCTAGACTACAAATTCCCAAATTATAAATAGAACCTGTCAGATACAATTTAAATTTATATCAACATTACTGACCAGAGAGAAAGACAATACTGCAAAAATCTTTTTAATTCTGGCCTCTGCTGGCACAAAGTCACAGAAGAACCTTTTTTACAAAAAATCAGTATTAAGCTAAAGCATTCCTTTAAAGCCAGGAGAAAGGCAATTCAGTCTGACAGTCAGATTTTCCTAGCTATTTCTTTGGGCCAAAATTACTTATAATAAACTACAAAATTATCATCCTGAACAGAACCCTAAAATAAATCGTGATAAAATATTCCAGCTGTCATTCAATTGTCAACAATATATTGAATTTAAAATTGGCACCATTTTCAGTTAGGACTAAAGAGACATCATAAAAAAACATCTGGTAAAAAAAAAATATGCTGATATGACTTTCTGTTTTGAAAGCGTTAACGAAAATAACAAGATTTTCAAGATGACTGCCATGATGGCCATATTGGATATGAGACCAGCACCACATCCATTTAGTACCATCCTAACACCATAAGAAGCCTTTTGGTGGAAGCACAATGTTGATATGACCATCCAGTCTGGAGTAGCAATAACAAAATTTTCAAGATGGCCACTCTGATGGCCATAATAGAAATCAAATCAGCACCATTTCCATTAGGCCCAAGTAGGCATTACAAGTCTTGAAGTGAAAACATCCTGTAGATGTGAGCATCCATTCAGAAGTAGCAATAACAGGATTTTGAAGATGGCCAACATGGCAGCCATATTGAACATCAGATTTGACCAACAGACATCATAGGTAGTCTTCTGGTGAAAAGCCATGTCAATATGACATTCTGTTAAGGAGGAGCTGCTATAACAAGATTTTCAAGATGGCTGCTGTGGTGGCCATATTGGATGTCAGATCAGCACCATTTTCATTTAGGGCAAATCAGACATTAGAAGAAGTCTTTTAGTGAAAACCATATGTTGATATGACAAGATTTTCAATATGGCCACTGCTGTGGCCATATTGGATGTCCAAGTGCACTATTTTCATTTAGTACCAACCTGACCATGGGATGTGTGTGTAAAATTTCAGGGCAATCCTCTAAATAGTTTAGAAGGAGTAGCAATACATGTGATAACAGATGGATGGACGACAGAAAACAGACCATCCCACAGGTTTTCCTGGTCTATGACCAGAAGAGCTAAAAATGGATCCCAAAATCAGAAAACCCACTTTGTTAGACTGGCTTACATGTATATAAATATATGAGTGTAAGCAATCAAAATGTCTGAAAATGTTTTCAAAGTCTTAAGTTTTAATATACATGTAATTTCATGGAAAAGACAATAGATGACTCAAATATATATAAGATACTGTAAAGCAGTTTAAACTTTTATCAAAAGCCATTGAACCTCTCTGAAATTTTTATAACCTTTATGGCAGAAGAGTGGTTCTGCCCTCTCACTTCTCAGTATATGCTTTGGCCCATTTACCTTCTACTTCAGTTCTTACAGAATACTCTGATAACTCAATTTTCTGCTTAAAACAAAATTCATGACTCAAAAGCCAGTTTACGAGTGCAGCTTGTGCTCATGGAACCTATTTTTCAAATAGCCCTGGATCTATTTTGGGACTGAAAATTAATTGGGAAATTCCCCTCAACCATTTGTAAAAGAATGGAGGAATTTCCTGAATAACAAAAGTGTGGCTTGAAAATATTATGCATGACTTCTGCAGTGTCATTTGATTTTTCTGCACATTATTTTTAGAAATAAGCACAAATCCCACAATCACACTTTCTAGAATAGACCCTGAGCAGCTTTGTCTTTTGAACAATATAAAGCACTGTGCACACCAAGTTCTCATGCAAATACACTTTATTCTATTTTGAATTAGCTGGAAACATGAAAATGTACCTTGCAGTGCATCCCTCAGCTTCTCCTTAGAGTTGGTAGCATGGGACCAGATGATCTTGGAAGCATCTTGCAGATCAAAAAAGTCAATTGCCCTACCAGCCGTAACTGCCAGCTTCCTCAACTTCTGCAAACGAGATTCAGGAAGATCAAAAAACAATCTTCTCCTACTGCAATCATTACGGACCAGCAATAGATCATATTCATATGATGACTCCTGTGCTGAATTTTCTTTTTCAAAGATGGTGACAGTAATTCTCTCAGATTTCTCTGTCAACCACTTTATCCTGGCCCAAGAATTTTTAAGAATGTGAACTGGTACCCGGATGTTGATTGGTTGCATTAATTTCTCCACCAGATTCCACAGCGTTTGTAGTGTGCCTATGCCACATGGTTCGTCATTGGTGTCAAAGCCAAAACTCAGCGTTACATCTGGTATTAAACTCGGCAAATCAATGAACCTTAAAAAAGAACAGTATCAACATTTAAATGAAAAGCATTAATTAGTTTATAAGTTGGTATTTTCATTTTTTTAAATTTGTTTATAATGTTCAATTAAGTGATAATATGTCTTTAAAAGTTGCACAAAAATTTGCAGAAATTTTAAAAAGGACTAATGCATTAGAAAGCAAACTGGGTTTCTGTTTTGTTTTTGGTACCTGAGGAAGGGTAAGCTGCCTCAGTGTGTTCTTAGTAAAGGCACTTAGTTCCAATTTCCTTGGTATAATATATCCTATACTGTGTTAAATGCATTGTCGAAGCCAACTTGTTCATGTTGTAATGCTTCAGTCCTTAAAAAAAATCCCACAAACTTCTTGACCAGATAAAAAGAAATATGTAATAATAGCAAAGTGCATGATAAAATTCGCATCAATATAAAAAGGGTATGAACAGGTGTTATACAGAAGAGCAAAATGAGACCTTAAATGATCACAGGGAACTAATTAATTTTTGAGCTACAGATGTAGCTCTGTGCATGGTGGTCTGTTAAATACTGTACTAAAAAGAATGAAGATCACTAGCTGGCTAAAAACTAATTACCATAAAACATTAATTTCAAATAATTTTTAAATGAATCCTACAAATAGGTATAGTAGGCCTGAATATAAAAATATTTTCATTTAATCACCAGCAACACACAGGTACTAGATGTAAACAGGGAAGTCTCATTGGGCTGGGTTTCATCAGCATGTTAGGCTGAACTTGTAAAAAAAATTTATTAAGCTGCAAGTTTTAGACAATTTTACTTATGGTACCAACTTTTAGTCAAGCTGGACGCATTTTCTCATCAGCACTACTAACATCATATGTCCCCAAATATATCTTGTAAATTCAAGCACATCAATGTATGATTAACAATTCTTTAATTTTAAAAGTGGAACTAGATGACTGGAGTTATTAATGTTAGAATCAACAATGTTCTAATTTGACACTAATGTTTGTACAAAAAGATGGTATTTTCCCACAATTTGTTAAATTGAGTACATTTACCAGGACAAAACTGGACCACTAAACAAGGTTACAGGATCATGATCTGTCAAGAGTTTTATCTTGCTTCCATATATTTATCTGATTCTTCGATAATCTTCATCTGCATTTTTTTCAAATGTTTCACTTATTTTATGGGTGGATCTCTCTTTGCCTAAAGTAAAACAATACAAACTGTCAAACCATTTTCCTTTGATAATCAATAAAATATTTCACTTGAAATTTCATCAACACTGAAAGGGACCATTTGGTTTCTTAAACATGGTGAGGAATGAGGGGCAGGTTCCAAGATTTACTTCCCTTTAACTATGGCAATCACTGGACATGCTTCTTATAAACATTTGCCTTCAAAATGGAAGGCAAAGATGATATATTTACTAAGGCAAATTCAAAGACATGGAGTAATGTGTTGAGAAAAGCAAAAATGTTGAATATTTTATACCAATCTGGAACATATTTATGTAATGATTCCTGACTGCCTGAGTCATTTTGCAATTTTCACTGAAATTCCTTTAGGTTCATATTCTCATAATATTTTTGTGATGTACCAGGAACTTTAAATGGGGAAAGTTTTATTCTTTTCTGGAAATGTTAACAATTCTTCATTGCAGGTGGCTCTGAAACTGAAGTAAAATGGTAATTATGATACAACTTTGCTTTTGCAAGCAGTCTGGAGGAAAAGCTGCTGACTATGAATAATTATTATTACAGTAAATTTGATTTCAAGTCACCAGCAACTAATTATTTTATAAGCTATGGAACCAACCTGGTCTATTAAATACTTTATTCAAAAGAATAATGGTCAATGATTGCCTGAAAAAATTGTCAGAAAATATTAATGAATTTTTTAGAAGAAGCCTGCATATCGGTTAACTGTATGAAACTGTAGTGGGCTTGAACCTAAAACCATTTACATTTTAAAACTGCTGTCACACAGGTAACACTGGATGTAAGCTGGAAGATCTCACTGAACTGAATTTTTAAAGCTGGCACATACAAGGGAACTTTTCTACGAAAATTAGCTGATTAGCATTGTCATTTCCATGACTTAAAAAGTTTCCTCTTCGCTAGATCATCCATAGGAATTAAGCATGACTTGCTGGTCTCACCAATAAAGGAGTCAAACCTGTCCATAGTGGCCACCCATAGGAAAAAGCTATACTGGCCTTTGTATATAGGTGACTTCTATATGCAAGTTCATCTTCCAAAACTGGTTTCTGAACTAATCCCATGCACAGAACACCATTATTGTTAGTACTGTTATTATTATTATTATTATTATTATTATTATTATTATTATTATTATTATAAACCAATTTAATTTAGTGCACTATTCAGTAAAAGCATAAAACTGATTACTGCATCCTGCTCACTTTAATTCAAACTGATGCTTAAAAAACAATAAATAATCAATGTTCTTAGTTTATATTGTGTACAATGACTAATACTAATTCACTACTAAACAAAAGTATCATCTGCATGCACAGCGTGCTCACCATTGATACACTCCAATGACAGCATAAAGCAAGGATAAACCATTATTTGGTTAGGAAATGCCTGGCCACTGACTGCTTAAGGCAAATGACCATTATATACATGACTATATATAGGTTTGCAGGGTCGATTAGAATGGTCATTGTGCCAAGGTGACCACTACATAAAGGTAACCAATGGGATAGGTTTCATACTAATAACATTATGGTCTTTATGAATTAAATCAGCTGTCTGTGCCAAAATTACATTTGATGTTGTTGTTGTTGTTGTGGGGCTTAACGCCATTTTTCAGCACACGATAGGCTATACATGGCGGCCAGTATTAACGGTGGAGGAAGAAACCGGGAAATCCCGGGAAAGAACCACCGACCCACAAGAAGCTACTGGCAAGCTTTCTCACATATCCACATTCGCCAAATCCTAGACTTGAACCCACGCAGACAGAGGTGAGATGGCAGTGATCCGTAACGGAGAGCGCTTTAGACCACTCGGCCACTTGGGGCCCCCAAAATTACATTTGAAAAGTTTAAAATGAAGTTTAGCCTGAAGTCACCTTTTAAACAAGAGAAATAAAGATATTAAGTTTTAAACTTCAATCATAATTGCATAATCACACACAGGACAAAAGCAACTGTGAAAAACAAGAAAATGAAAGATTATAAAGTGTGAAAGAAACATGACTGGTCCCAAATTCATGGTAAGTTAAAAAGATATTTGAAACTGGCATAGGCACATAATCTTGTCAAAAAGAGTGGTCACCAAAATAGTAGAGTAAAATTAATTCTTCCAAAGTTGCTAATATCAATAATAGCACTTCTCATCACAAACTATTTAGTAAACAGAGTGGAAAATTAACTCCTGAAGTAAAGGGCCATAACTCTGTCTCTATAAAGACAACCATTCTTGAAAGACTTAAGGCAGAAGGACATTCTGTCAGAGAGTTGATCTTCAAATGGCATGAAAATGTCATTTGGATTGTGAATTAATAAGTCATAAAAAGTATTTGAGAAGAGAGAAAAAAAAGAGTGAAGCATGATTCCTTTCTTGGCAAATTAAGAGCAAGATTACAACACCAAACCTTGATACCTTTTGATATTGATTTCTTTTTGACCATCCTCTGACATAACATTTCCCCCTAAAAACACAGGTCGCTGGAGTCGAATCCTTCTGTCATTTATTATCTGGATTGCAGGAGTGATTGCTTCAGCTGTAAGAAAATGTATCTGTATTCCTTTGTCTGTCTGCAAAACAGTATCCAACCAATCAGAAAGAGGGACTGGGGTACCAGATGTTTCTGTGATTGGTTCTCTATTTCCTGTGTGTGACATCGTAATATATGTCTGGATGATGTGAAAGTTGCCTTGAATGAGACAATTGTGCAAAAATATAAGACACGCATAAAAATCTCACTTCTTCCAATCATAAGGTAAATGTTGTATCCAATGTATTTATTGAAATAAAATTTCAAATGATATATTTGTCCTATGTGTAAGTGCTTTCTGACCAAAAAAAAGAAGCATTACTAATGTTTTGATTTTCTTTTTATTTACAACCTTTTGTTAGCACAATAGCTACTTGAAGTATTGATGAAGAAATAGTATTGGAGCACAATCTTGGCTAAACAGGATATTAACTTTAAATTACTTTGAGCCTTTTGTTGTATTTATGCACATTTCAACACTTGCGTCATGTCATATGATATCAATTTTTAAACTATCTCTCAGTGATTGAGACATGTGATCAGAGAAACAAGACATAAAACAAACTGTATTTATATCAGGGGTCGGCAACCTACAGCACACATGCCCCAAGGTGGCACGCTAAGAGGTTTTGTGTGGCACATAAAGGTTAGCCAAAAATCTCGATTTTTAAATGTTACTCTCTTACTGGTGGCACGCACTCGTTCATTTTGTAATTAATCAGGAAAAATGTGGCACGCTATGTAAACTAGGTTGCCAACCCCAGATTTTTATTAAAGCTTACCATCCTGTGACCTTCTCAGATCTTCTTTTGTATTAGCTGTTTGGAATATATTGATCTCCAAGCCATCTTTTACTCTGAAGTATTCTAATGGGTCCATAAACTTGATGGCTGCAATCGTTGGTTGCTTAAACTTCTCCATCATATCTGAAGTAAAAATGAAAATGGATAGTGCATGCGGGGCACTGGGTGACCAAGTGGTCTAAGGCACTCACCTTTCCAGATCACTGTCATCTTGCCTCTGTTCACATGGGTTCAAGTCTCAGCTCAGCCAATGTGGATATACAAAAAAGCTTGCCAATAGCTTCCTGTGGGTTGATGGTTTTTTCTGGCTTTTCCCCCCACCAAAATAACTGGCTGCCAATTACAGCCTATCATGTGCTGAAAAATGGTGTTAAACACATAAAAACATACAAAATAAAAACAGAGCAAGTGCAGGTACCCTCTGCATTAAAGTAGATTTTCTCTCTATGAACAATTAATAGATTCTTTACGTGTTATATGTTATTGCAATACTTGACATGTTATGTGTTATTGAAATACTTGACATGTTATTGCAATACTTTACATGTCATTACAATACTTGACGCACTGTTATTGCAATATTTTATGTTGTTACGTATCGGCTCGTTCAAAGTAACACAAAGTGTCGTTTGTCACTCTGATCAGATAAAAGAGAATGAGTATTCAAAAGAGGATCACTATGATCAATACCTTTTGACTGATCCAAATTAGAAGTGAAAGTGACCTCATCAAAAGCCTGACCAATACATGTGTCAGCTAAAGGAATACATTCCTTATCAAAATCATTCTCAAAAGCTTTCTTTGCCATAGCTCTGGTAACTGCACAAGCTGGGAATAAATCAGGGATTTCTTTTTCAATAGGATCAACTTTCTGATCCAAAGAAGGCTTGTCAGTTGCAAGTGGATTAACCACAACCTTGTCTCCAGCTAAGTCACTGCCTAGCAACAAATGAATACCCTCAACGGGTAAAGTAGACACTACACCGACTGTCACAGGTCCTGAAACTAAGTCTGATGACAAATTAACAGAATGGAGAGGAACATTAACAAAGCCACACTCTACTCCCTGAATGAGAACACTCATTAGAACAGGTCTTCTCAGAAGAAGGCAAAATACCTGAAACTAAAGACTCTGAGAAGCTCCTGTATCCCTCAAAATTTTAATAGGGATAGGATTGGCCAAATCACCCAAGAGTGATATAGAACCCTTCGACATGAATGGTTCAAAATTCTCCAAAACACAATCAGACTGAGGTTTTTCAAACCCAACAAATGTATTGTTTTCAATACATGACCGTGAACATGACCTCTTAGAAATAAGAGCATTTGGGATAGGTCTATCTTGATTCTGATGCCTATATTTCAATTTGAAGCAATCAGAAATGACGTGTCCTTTTTCTTGGCAATAAGTACACGTAGGTAGAGACAAGGATTTTGAATCAAGTCTCTCAGAGGCTTGATTTTTAGAATCTGTGCCAGATTGAGTTTCACTGAGAGTCGTTTTTGATTGAAACACCTCAATATCAGTGGACTGCTGAGTGAAAGGTTTGCTTACAGCAGGAACTTTACGAGTTAAGGAATACTCATCAGCAGCAATAGCAGCTTTTTCCAAGGTTTTGACCTTATGATCTTCAAGGTGATTTTTGATATCACTAGGAATACAGTTTTTAAACTCTTCGAGTAATATCAGTTGTTCGAGTCTTTCATAATCATGTTCAATCTTCTCAGACAAGCACCATCTCTTGAACAACTGTTCTTTTTCTCTAGCAAATTCAACATAAGTGTGTCTAGTTTCTTTTTTATAGTTTCTGAACCTTTGCCGACAAGTTTCAGGGACTAATACATAACCCTTCAAAAGGCATTCCTTAACCATATCATAGTCAGATCTTTGCTGTACTGACAGGGACATATAGATATCTTTGGCTTTGCCACAAAGTACACTCTGCAATAACTGAGTCCAATTCTCCCTTGGACATTTCGAATTCTTAACAACTGTTTCAAATTGAAGAAGAATTCTCTCCATTTATAACACTGAAAGAAAGCCTGTTGTTTTCACTAAGATTTCAAATAAAATGGGATTTGAACTAAGGGAATTTAAATTTCAATTTTTTGCCAATTTCATATATCAGCCAATTTCATATATCGATCCCGGACGAGCCCCCAATTTCTTTATGTTACGTATCGGCTCGTTCAAAGTAACACAAAGAAAGAGTGAAGACAACAAGCTTTGTAAATTTTAACAAAAATAATTTATTTCCCTAGAAAACACGGTGAAAAGGTAAATAGGCAAAACAAGACTTACGATTTACGAAGATCCAAAAATATGTTCTAAATTTGTGAAAACACACAAGTCCTGTGAATAAACAGTTCTAAATTGATACAGTCTGAATCTCAGTTCCGTTCCAAGATGGCGGATGATAACGTCAGACGAAGGCTAACACAAAATGTCCAGAATTTCCACTGTGAATCACAATTTGTATTGTTCTGCTCCAATTTAGAAATATTTTCATCAAATGTCTTTGTCCAAAGCCAGTAGGGTTGTTCTCCAGGGAAAATAATTATTTAGAAAGTAGATAAAGTACAGCTACCACCACTAGCAATACACATGTTGATTTACATACGTAGGAACGAACAACTCTTTCCTGCACAGGAACACCTTTTCCTTAAGGTATCAGAAACTCTACAAGATGTTATGATGTGACTCTGAACTACGACTGACTACAATTACGACTAAACATTTCTTACAGGTAACTGAGCATTTAAAACAAGCTAATGCGTCATTACATGTACACACGCATGAAGGACACGTGTGATTTCGCAATCCATCTGGACATTACAAAAGCGTACACAAGTAATAACGTGGTCACAGCCAATCATTTACATAGCTCTTTCTCACTGTTTACTTGATACGAAAAACCGTCATGCAAAAATCGTGCTTACACGAGTCACATTTATGTTTTAAATAAATACGATGTTTCTAACATACTATTAGACCCATGCAAACATAATCATCATAATAATAATAACTACATTTAATGATGTAAAAATAAAATAAAAATGAAACAAAGAATTAGAAGAATTTAAATTTTAACACATATGTAATTTAACTACAGGGTCGTAACAATGTGTTGTGTGTTATTTCAATACTTTACATGTTGTATTATTGCAATACTTTACATGTTGTGTTATTGCAATACTTTAGATGTGTTATTGCTGTTGTTGTTGTTGTTGTTGTTGTTGTGGGGCTTAACGCCATTTTTCAGCACACGATAGGCTATACATGGCGGCCAGTATTAATGGTGTAGGAAGAAACTGGGAAATCCCTGGAAAGAACCACCGACCCACGAGAAGCTACTGGCAAGCTTTCTCACATATCCACATTTGCCGAATCCTAGACTTGAACCCACACAGACAGGTGAGATGGCAGTGATCCATAACAGAGAGCGCTTTAGACCACTCAGCCACTCGAGGCCCCCTGTGTTATTGCAATACTTTACATGTTGTGTTATTGCAATACTTCACACATCTTATTGCAATACTTTACATGGCATGTTATTGCATGTCATTGCAATACTTTATGTTTTGTGTTACTACAATACTTTACTGTTGTGTTATTGCAATACTTTACATGTTGGATTATTGCAATATGTTATGTGTTGTTATTGCAATACTTGATGTGTTGTGTAAGTGCAATACTTTACATGTGTGTAATTGCAATACTTCAGATGTTATGTTATTCCAATACTTTATGTTGATTGTTATTGCAATACTTTACATGTCATTGCAATACTTTATGTACTGTGTTACTACAATACTTTACTGTTGTGTGTTATTGCAATGCTTTACATGTGTTATTGCAATACTTTACATGTGTTATTGCAACACTTTATGTATTGTGTTACTACAATACTTTACTGTTGTGTGTTATTGCAATACTTTACATGTTGTGTTACTACAACACTTTTCTATTGTGTGTAATTGCAATACTTTACATGTTGTGTTACTACAATGTGTGTGTGTGTGTGTGTGTGTGTGTGTGTGTGTGTGTGTGTGTGTGTGTGTGTGTGTGTGTGTGTGTGTGTGTGTGTGTGTGTGTGTGTGAGATTTGGACTTTTAACATAGCTTTAACAATTTTTCAGTCATATCGCTACGATGTCTGCAGTGTGGCAGTTTATAGTGATGTCTCGCACTGAGGCATCATGCCGCAGACATGTAGCATGATGTCCCACCAGGCCAACCAGTCCTAACACTAACCTCTTAATGCTGAGCACCAAGTGAGGCAGCTGTTAGTACCATTTTATTAAGTCTTTGGTATGCCTCGGCTGGGGATCGAACCCACAACCTCCTGCATCCGAGGCGGACGCTCTAACCACTAGGCCACTGGAGCAGTCATGTTACTACAGTACTTTACATGTTGTGTTATTACAATGGTTTAAATGTTGTGTTACTGCAATACTACCAAAAGTGTGGATCCACTATATGCTTTCCTAACACATACAAGTGCTTGAATATTCCACTGGTCCACTTGTATTTATGACTGTTGGCTGAGGAAGGGGAAGTCACTTTTTCAAGATGCTTATCCTAATGATTCTATATCATGTACAGAATAGGATGGGCAAAACTGATGCTGGTCAGTTAAAGGTTGCAAGTAACAAACTTAATTTTTTTAGTCTTGTACACAATTGTGAATATGAAGCAAGTTCCTTAACACTAGTGATGGGAATCGGTTGAAAATTTATGATTGATCATTGATCAATTGAATAAATAAAACATTATCAATACTATGTTCATTTGTTTATAACAAGAACCACTTAATAAAAAACAAATGATCAAAACTGTGTTAATTTGTTTACAACAAGAACAGGTTAATGCAGCAAAAATTATCAATATTGTGTTTATTTGTTTATAACAAGAGCTTAGGAACAGGTGAACGTGTAAAATAATTTGTCATGCAAATGATGTAATGACTAGAAAGTAGATAAAGGACTAGAACCATCTAATCATGATTTCAATTAGATGATGAACTTAATTAAGATTAACAGTAGTCGTTTATAACAAGAAATTCTAGAATTTTTAACTTTGAACTGAAGAATCTTCAATATGGTGTCTAATACATGTAGGTACATTCAAGCAACATTTGGAGCAAGACTATATGACTATATTCTTATGAAGAAAAACCACAACATCCACACTGTCTGGTTTGATGAGACCGCTTTTTATAAGACTGCCTGCTAGGCTGAAAATCTTCATGGAAGAAATACTAGATGCTGGCACCACAATGAACTTGTGTAATTTATCTGATTCCCATCTAAAACCATAAAGGAATTATAAAAAAAATGTCAAAACCTCCACTTTTCTCTAAATTTTGTTTTATTTGGACATTTTTTACAGAATGTTTTTATAAAATGTAAGTAAATGTGGTGTGATTGACCATTTAGGCCTACAATATAATACAAAAAACAATATTTATCTATATGTTGTTTTTCTTATAATGATATGGCAAGACTTGCCAAAAAAGATCATAAATTCAAAACAAAAATGCTTTTGTTCAAGATCATATACAGCTGGCTTTTACTAACCACTGAACATGTGTTCTTTTTTGCACAACTTGCAAATCACTGTTGTCAGGTTTAGATTGTCTTTATTTACCTAATCCTCACCCTTTTTCTGGTTTTGCACAAACCAAAGTCAAACAATCAATACTGTTGTATTGACCTGAAAGCCTAAAAAGTCAACACTACTTAAACCATAAATCACTGCACAACTGTTAAGAAAATTTTGATGCTAACAAGGTGTAGCTCTGAAAAAATTCACAAAAAAAAACAGCTACACGGTACTATTATTTTTCACTCACTCACATAACATTTCTGCTATTTACTGTTACCTGGATATATTGCAGGGTCAATTCTAAGATGGTGATAGCACCATGGCATTGGACATCAGATTGGAACCATTTTTATTTTGACCCAAACAGATTTCATGAGAAGTATTTCAGTGACAACCCCAAGTTGATATGACTATCCATTCTGGAGGAGTAGCAATAATTATTATCAAGATGGGCACATTTGTGGTCATATTGTATGTCTGAGTGGGACCATTTTCTTTAGGATTAACTAGACCATGGAATGAACGTGTATATAATGTTTCATGGCAAATCCTTATAGTAGCTGAGAAATAGCAAAAACAAACTTGTGCCAAAGGGCAGCAGGTTGGGTTTGGTTTGGTCGGAATTATTATTATTTGGTCACTGATTTTACTTTAAAGATATGAAAAAATGACCAAAAAATATCCTGTCATAACCAAATTCTAAAATTACATTTTACTAAATTGTGACTTCTAAACAATGTCTCATTGACCATCCGAATTTCTGAGCCAGTCCTTGATTCATGAGCCATGTTTTTCACGATGACATGCACTCGTTTCGAGATACTGATGTCAGCAACCGGGTTAATACCTTTCGTTGTCAGCGACAGCAAGTGCTGATTAAGAAATATTTGGCAAAATAAAATTTAAATATGTGCTAGAATTTAAATACAATAAAACAATGGAAATGTTCAATTTATCTGATGCCATATTTGCAACAAGCCTGTGGCCCTGGAGTAAGTCAGGGCCATTGTTCACTTGTTGGTTCTCTTCACCTTTTATATTAGCAGGATACCCATGGTAGAGATTTATCTGACAGCAAAGGAACTGCAAAAACTCTAAGATGCAGTTCCTAATTCATGTTAGGAAAAATGAATCTAAAGTACTTGCACACCCTCATATTTGTTTATACCCCTACCAATGTTAAAAACAAAAAGCAGCAAGGATTTTAGAAATGCACAAAACTATTTTGTTCATCAATTTATAATTTCTAACCTGATTATAGACAGGGGGGGTCCAAACACTGTCACCTTGTTGATGTTCTGAATCAAATGGGAGTTTCTTTAGAAATATGGTTGCCATATTTGCATAGACAAGTCCAAGTTTTCAAGCAACAGACGTGATGTAGTTCACCATCTTTGATAATCTCAATAATTCTGTAAATTCTGGAGTTGCATCTCTTTGAACAAATGTTTTCAAAGTTCCTCCACTTTATTTTTTCAATTTGTTTTAGAAATATTAAAACTAGACATTACATTATACTGGACACAGATGATACAGTCTTTACTGAAAGTCTGTTCTAGAAATCAGAAAAGGACATTGATCAGTCTGTCTGCTTGTTTCCCTGGAGAGCTTGCTTGGTTTTAAATACCACTAATTTGACAGTGTTGAGGCCCCTTTGGTGACAACTAGATTAGAAATTATAAACTGATAAATGAAGTGTCTAAGTTTTGTGCATTTTTATATCATAATGCTTTTTGTTTTCAAAATGGTTAAGGGGGTACAAATGGAAAGTTGTGCAAATACTATAATGGAAATCAACACAGAATGAAAATTTCCATTCAAATGTTGTAATACATAGGGAAAATCTCTGTTATGAAATAGCATGGGGAAAAAAATCATTAAAAATTTTATTTCAATCTTACAATATGATAATTTTATTCATCTTTAACAAGGAAAAAAAAATGTTCAAAACTTCATGTTTTTCCTTTTATAGTTTTGACATCATTATTTAAAAGTGTTATGCTGCAGTTAATGTGTGTTTGAAAGAAATGAAATACTACAGATGCAAATATTAAATTATGGACATCATAAACAATTTATTTATACATAATGACCTAACTGTCTTATGCCACGTGGCATTTATTCAAGGGCATGAACCTCTGACTAACTTATGGAAATAGAAAAATTCTGACACACTGGAAAAAAACAGTAGCTTGCAATAAATTCTGAGAGTTTATAAACATTTCAAACCTATGAATAATTGAAACAGATATATTTTGTACACTTTATGGTGATTTTGTTAGTTTCACACAAGCGTTACAAAATTTCTGTTAAGGCATGGACTGTGACAGTTCACAGATATAAATGTACAAGAACAAAGTGGTAAATATGCCCTATTGGTTTTATGAGTAACTTATAATTTCAACTTGTGTATAACTCAAGATTATGGTACTTCATATAAAAGTGTTTGTGGGGATGCTTGATAAAAAAGCACAGAGAGGTTTCAGAAGAACATGAAATATGTCAATAACTTTAAGCTGAAGTGAAGTGAATGTTCACAATGTATAACCATATGTAAGAAAGCACAGTTGCTCGACGCAAGCTTGATTTTGAAAAAAAAAACAATAATCTGAAGGAAAACAAATAATACCGCATGACAAAATTACCTCAGATTACCCTCATGACCCGTTCCGACATTGGACCCTATCTATCATGCTATAACAGAGACGTATGATAGACAGTGTCCTATGTCAGAACACAGTGACTCATATCACTGCTTACAATTTACCTGTGTTACGTGTAGGCTCGTACAAATGTAACAAAAGAAAAGAGAAGTCAACAAGCTTTGTAAATTTTAACAAAATAATTTATTTCCCTAGAAAACAATGTAAAAAATAGAAAATAGGACTTACGGTTTGTGAATATAATCCAAAATTTAATCCTAAGATTGAAAAATATAAGTCCCATCACTAACAGGTTCTAATTGGATCCAGGTTCGAATCTCGATGAAATTCTAATATGGTGGTGATGACGTTAAATGATGTCTGTACTAATGGTAACAGATCGTCGTTGAATCAGTTTATAATGTTTCCGTTAAACTCCAGAATAAACTTCCACAGAATTTCTTTCTCCCAGAACTTTTATAAGTATGAAGCACTTACTTAGTTTTCTAGAGAATAAATTATTAAATTCCAAAAATTAGATGAAATTCAAAACAATCTGGCATCAACAATAAAAACTTCTTGAGCTGTCAAGGTGTAAAATACAACTCAATATATCTAGTAGAATATGGCCTTTTTAAGCCTCGATTTTTGATCACATGGTAGTTTACGTGACAGGCTACGTGATTTCTAACTTAAACAGCGCAATAAAAAAAATGAGAATTATCACGTAGCTAGAATAACCCTATCTAAGAATAAAATTTTCACACTGGAAATAAATAAAAAAGAAAGGCTGTTACAATTCAGCTAAAACGTGAGCCGAAAGTGACCTTGGCAATAACCAATCGTCTTCACTCGACGTTTACAAAATCTATGAACCAGAGTGAGCTAAAAATAGTGCTGAAGAAATATTATAATCTAATCGGGTCAAGTCAACTTTCCGAAAAAGAGATTCAGATCCAATGAAAATTATCATTACATTTCAAATGTAATGAAACAAAAATAAAATATACAAAATTTTTTTTAAAATTAAGACACAAGCAATTTAATTACATATACGTAACACCTGTCATACATGTACTATACAGTAGTTATTATATAGTACATGTATGACAGGTAAATTGTAAGCAACGATACGAGCCCCTGTGTGTCAGAACGGGTCATTGGGATAGGCTAGTCCTACAACGTAAGACACATCACCCGATATTTTTGTTCTGGCATTAAAACAGAAACATGTGCTATGTCTTACATTGTAGGACTAGGCCTATGGGGTAGGCTAATCATTATTTTTTTCAACATAAAGCTCGAGCCGAGCACCTGTGAAGAAAGATGCAAATATCAGTATGAAATAACAAGACATAAAGAATTTGAATAAAAGTTACCAAATACCAATATTAAAAATGGTGGACCAGAGAAAAATGATGAACGTTCATGAAGTGAAAAGTCACTTCAACGGTATAAATATGCATCTGCTTCACCAACGTTGACCATCACCGTCTCACCGCAAATGTAACCGGTGTAGAGATAGCAATATTCATTAAATTCTAATGTCCGCACACGGCCGTAAAACGAGACGAGTTTCCTTCTAAAAAAAAAAGGACAAAAAAAAAAAAAACCCCAAACAAAAGTGGCCGTGAAATTAAAATGAAAACGTAATGTCTGCCACTAAGAATGGGTAATTGACACGAAAATATAAACTTCACTGAAAATTAACAGAAATTTTAAAATAAAATACTTTCAGGACAAAACGCACATCACTATGTTAAAGAAATTAACAATTCGTGAACAAAGTGTATACTTATTTATTTATTGTTTGGAATCTAGTATTTCAGTGTTTAAGCATTTAGTTTGATTTTGTATCTACTACCTCCAGTGCCCGAAACTAACTAGCAAGATCTGGTGTCTCGGCATTTATTTATTGTTTTAATTAATAATTACTTTTTAGTTCCTGTAGCTCCATTTGTACAACTTTTTCTTCAATGTGTACCGTCAGTTTCCCTCGCATTTAAATTATCATTTTCTTTTCCTATTCTTTGTTGTTGTTGTTTTTTGGGTTTTTTTTAATTTTTATGTTCAAGCTTAAATTACGTCTCTGCATGATTTTAATGTCCTGACATCACTCCAGCCCTCTCTTCGATACCTTGAAGTTCTGTGGCGTTGGGCGAGCGGCAAAGCAGCAGGTACTGACTGATTCGGACCAAGGCTCATTCAAACCAAATCATGGGCTGATTCGGACCATGTGAAATGGAACACACGTACCTGATTTATCTAAGTAGCTATTACTATTTTTGCACATATATAACAGTTTTATTTTCTGCTCTTTAATTTCGTTCTTCGTAAATTTCTAGAGAAATCAGAAGATCATAGATATGAGTTGTCGCATTTAAAAGATTTTTTAACCTCCCCACCCCAAACTTTGCCAGGTTTACAACAAAGAAAACATAAAGTTGTTCTTCTAATTTATAAACTGAAAAACATTTTCAATTTATTCATAAATCAGGCCAGTATACTATCAAACGACAATGTGCATAAATTGACCCGTGTCTTTTATTGATTTTTCAAGCAAACTGTGTTGTTTGCTTTGTTTTGTTTTTGCCTTTTTTTTTCGCATTGTATTTACCAAATAAATGTTGTGTAAAGAGTTATTGAACAGTAACATAATATTAAAACATATTTTGATTTTTTATCTTGCGAGTAAACTATCGAACCAGTAAACCAACTTCTATTATTTTTCATTCTAACCTTTGACAATTTAACAAATATTAACGAGTGAAAATATTTCGTTTAAAGCATATATTAAATCCATTTATGCTTGATTTTTTTAAAATATATGTTTAACTATATTAAGACATGTATAATACAGCAACGCCTCCATGATCAAAAAGTGATTTAAAATCCTCACTATATGTTGTGCTTTTAGAAGGGTATTACATTCAGTAAATCGGAAACTAACAAGACAATGTTTTGCAACAGGTTTTGCAAATAGACGGTAAGATGATCCAATATTATTGTTTGCAATTAAAATAATTAAGGGCGTAATAAAGAAACAAAGTATCAAAAAGACGATGATAATATGATGGTTTAATTACAGCGGCATCAATCAATTCTATGTTTGTAATTTGCATAAAATCAAATGTTACATTAGGAATTCAGTGAAAAAATTGCATAAGGGTCTTTAAATAAAGGTTAGTAAACTATATTTCATTTTTCAACAGAGACTACACCACCAATTTCGTTTGAGAGGCTGATATCACCTATTCATTAAAACATGCAAAAGTCTGCAGACACATTTGGCTGCACACATCGGTGTACATTTTATACGCTTGCCAGTATTTCTCGCGGCTGTGGAGATACCGTCGGCTGAAGGGTTCATTTGGTGGCATGTACATTATATTTCCGGCGCAAATCCTGCTTTTGGTGACTTGTAAATCCACGTGGAATAGCACAACCCTCTTTCATGTGGCCATTTTGAATTTCGCGCTTGATATGGCTGTTACCAATTACCGGTAACTAACTAAAGTGGACGCAGGTTTGTTCCGGAAAGATTTGCAGGCAGCAAAATTGGACATTTTAATGAACACGTTCCATCAGACCCACGTATGGTCCATCAGTATCAAAATAGATTATTTATCAGAATAGCATCGCAGCAGTCTCAATGATAATACAGTATTTGCTTCCCTCCCGTTATTTGTATCCCCACAATCCTAACACATATCGATTTAAAAAACGAAAAGCATTGAGGATATAACTGTTACGTATATGTAATTTAATTACTTGTGTGTTAGTTTTAAATTCTTTTTTATTTTGTTTTATTTCATTACATGTTATTGTAATGATAACTTTATTCACTGGATTTGACATTTTTCCAGAAAATTCAGTTCAATTCTGTTAAACCTGATAAACAAACAGTAGTTTGAAACTTTGTATCTTTTGGTAACCTAAAATCAGAGCCAGTTTCAGCTTTGTAGTAAACAACTCTGTTTTATTTTCTTTTATTATTGAATCTTATAATAAGATTCGTTCATTAGAGTCGAATCCGTACATGGCGTACGTGATAACTGACATATGATGTTTCTACGCCGCGCTAAAGGAAGTGATCACGTGACCCTATCAAGTGATCTGTTTTGCGTTTCAGTTAGGGTTAAAACGGACGTTTCATAGTGATTTTTGGTCAGTCGTAATTCATACCTTCAGGCTCAAAGGTATTTCTGTTGTTCCCAGTTTGAATTGAATTTTTTATTTAAAATAATTTATTTACCCTGGAGAATACTAGCGCTCATTAGAATTCTTGGACAAAGACATTTACTGAAAATTATTCGGAATTCTAAAGCCGGAATATTATTCTTGGTGATTCCACAAGGAACTGTTGACACGACAACACAAAGCAGGTTATAGAAGACGTCATCGCCTTCCATTTTGGAACTTCATCAGGATTCGAACTTTGATTCATTTAGAACTTTTTATTAATAGGACTTATATTTTTTAATTCTAGGATTAATTTTGGATTAGATTCATAAACCGTAAGTCCTTTTCCTTATTTTTACTTTATTTTCTAGGGAAATAAATTATTTTGTTAAATTTACAAAGCTTGTTGGCTTCACTCTTTTCTTTGTTACTTTTGTACGAGCCTAGACACGTAATAATAACAAATACACAAAACCTGGTCATTTCAATCATTAATTTCTAATTTCTAAAACTATTGTCGCCAGTTGTCCCTAACACTATCAACTTAATGGTGTTTCAAACGAAACGGGAGTTTCTTTAGTAACACGGTGTCCATTTTCACACGTATACAAAGAGTTACGCTGTTTTAAATATTCAATTTCTTACAGAAATATTAAAACTAGAAACAACAAACAATGGTTGCAGATGACACATTGTTACTGAAAATGGACTGTACTAGAAATCGGAAAAGGATAGTGAGCTGTCCTATATAATTGCTGACATCGGCAGCTTCCGGTTGGTTTCAAAAAGTGAACGAGATGTCAGTGTAAGAGATCCCCTGGTGACAATCAGATTAGAAATTACAAATTGTTGATGAAATGGCGAAGTTTGTGTATTTTAATATACGTGTTGCTTTTCTTTTTAACGTGGGAAGGGTTTACAAACAAACGAGAAAGTAATCGAATACCATAAGAACAAACTTAATTTAACACAGCAGACCATTTACAATTCCAAGCATATTACATGGTGGGATTTTAACGTTCTTTTATCATCATGTCAACAACTCCGCGGTAATTATAGATGTTGCACATAAATGCACACACCTTTTCCTGTGAGACCCGACTTCGCCGATTTTGTGTCTGTTCTCTATTTGTCACTATAAGTGTAAATCTGTGAACTGGAAAAAGTGGGCGGTGGATGAACTTCCCTCTAAATCTGCTAGCTTCATCCCCTTGTTATACACAGCAATGGGACTAGACAACACATTGTCCCAAATTGCCAGCGATTCTCTCCCTTGCAAGATTTATTCAAACAAATTAATGTTTAAAAAGTGGCACTAGGCTTACCAGAGAGAGAGAGAGAGAGAGAGAGAGAGAGAGAGAGAGAGAGAGAGGGAGAGAGAAAGAGACCGTTTTTACATGTATTCAAATATATTCAATTCAATACAGATCTATATTTATTCAGAGATGTCTCTCGGTCTCTAATTCAATTAAAGACCTCTACAATATCATTCGAGAGATCAATATATCAATTATAAACCTCTCTAATTCAATTAGAGACCTCGATTAATACTTATTATTGCTATCATTGATTCAGTTACAGAGCTTTATACTAGAATTAGATACCTCTGTGTTACGGAGCCCCCACTTTGTTGGGGTGGGTGGGTTGTTTTGTTGGTCATTTGATTGACGGATTGTACCTTCTTACAAGGTGTCCGCTTTATTGGGTTATCATTATCTAGAGGGTGATCGCCTTCGGTGTTTTTGCCCGGATCGAGTAAATAGTAATATAAAGTGTGAAACTTATAGGTGGAATAGATAGAGATCTGAGCAGATATATAAACAGAATGACACAAGCCCCCGTACATGAAAAGAAAACAATTTAATCAATTGCGTAACAACTGTGATAATACATTACATTAGGATGATACACTTCTTTTGAACTAAATCATTCACCGAATTTCAAACACAAATGTACTTATCTAAATAGCCGATCTGTTTTAAATGATAGAACTGGTTCATCATAGAATCGAGTGAACAATCGAAGTCATTGCCTTGTACAACTTCATAACCTGCTTGTTTCCGGTTCATTCCAACTTCACTGTGGCTGTCCGTCTTGGTCCTTTTTCGCTTTTCTTTTCTCTTCTCCAAACTCGCTATTGTCTCGCCTCTTTCGGCCCTCGAACTTTGTGTGGGTAGGTGGATACGTAAGTACGTGCTACGCAGTTACTTGGATAAGTAGGTCGTGGATACGTTCCGTGGAGCTATTTTCCCCTTTAAAAATAAACAGAGAAGCAACCTAAATTTCCTGTCAGATATCCAACTGGGAATAGATCATTACTCCCCTCTCGTTATGTTAGATATCGTTCTATCGAATTCAAAAAGATACCAAAGGCTATCTGGTCAAGCTAAACATGGCAGACCATAAACAAACCTAGTTTCATAAGATTAATGTACTTCTTAACGGCTATTTCAACCTGACTCACATTATCATCCCAAGAGACATAACAGTTCCATTCTCGTCTCAATTACACAAATGAATGAATGAAATTCATTACATGGCTTAACTACATTAATTTCAGTCAATACACACATTCAAGTCTTTAGCATATATGAAATCTCACTTCATGGCTTAACAACGTTAATTTCAGTCAATACGCACTCAAGTCTTTATCATACGTGAAATCATCTAAGGTCGGTGAATTCACACGGATTCTCGTAATTCATACCAACTAAGGTATGACAAGAAATTCTTAGAATACCTATTTTCCTATAACAATCAAGACGACACATTCAAACAATTCGTCAAACTTATATAAAGAAGATCATTGTACGAATTCAGATAGACGAACTCAACACAGTTGTACTCATATCAAGAAAATTGATCTACGAATTTAAACAAATAAATTCATGAAAATATAAGCAAATAAACCAAGCAAAACGTTATATTGATATCAACGAATTACATGAGATTGGCGCAGATACCTTGTGCTTTCAAGCTTTGCTCGCTTCTACCGCCAGAATTGTGTCCGTCGACTTTCCAGACATCCGGCCCCTTGGATAACTGTTTTACGAGAGAATTTCTTCTAAATTCAACCTCGGACTCTCCTACATTTGTTTTCTCTTGCAGAAAAACGTAGACTGACTAAATGTTGCGATTGCGCATATTAAACCTGAGAAATCTAGTGTGGGAAGCACACCCCTTATTTAGCGTAGCCAATCCGGATTAAATATATCTCCCGCCTTTTATAACTAGGCGCCAAAATTGTAGTCTGTCTGTCCTCTAGATTTCCAAATAACTGATTCTGGAAAATTTCAAAATCTGACATTTCCGATACAAGATCGAAGTTAATCCAACCCTTCCAGTCTGTCTGACTGTTAAATAAACGAATGCTTAATTAAGAATCACTTCTCTCATGACACAGCCATTAAAAATCCGTGCATTATGGCGATTTAACACGCCCCGGTCCCCATAAACCTAATTAATCGTTCACCTGCCCAAATTAATGCGCTCTTCATAGATCGACAGAAATTTGCACCCTTACATAGCCCCCACCCCACCCCTTGAAGAGTAAAATCAGGGATTTTTACATTCCAATTTTTGGAGATCTAATCTGATTCATTTATACGTCCTCAGGTGAACCCTTCACCTCAAACGTCCCTAGTCTACTTAAGCAATTAGCCGCTACATTCTCGTTGCCCTTAATATACCGTACCTGGATTTGGTACTGTTGTAGAAATAATGACCATCTCATTAATCGTCCATTGGTCAACTTAGCTTGAGCTAAATAGGCGAGTGGTTGGTGGTCAGTTTCTAAAATAAATTTTCGTCCATACAGGTAACGTTGGAATTTAGATATCCCAAAGATAATTGCCAAGCATTCTTTCTCAGAGACTGAATACTTGCGCTCTGCAGTTGACAATTTCCTGCTACTGTATCCAGCTGGGAATAAGTTTCCGTCATGCTCTTGTAATAGCACTGCCCCTAAACCTTTATCACAAGCGTCAGTACGTAAGACAAAATCTCGTGTCACATCAGGCAATTTCACTACTGCGTCTGACGTCAGTCTGTTCTTCAACGTCTGAAATGCTCGTTCACATGCGTCTGTCCATATAACTTTCGTCGGAGCCTTTTTTCCGAGTCAAGTCAGTCAATGGGCTTGCAATAGCTCTGAAGTTAGCAACATAGCGACGATAATACCCTGCCAGTCCCAAGAAAGATCGAGCTTTCGTGTTAGTGGTCGGTCGTACTGCGTCCCTAAGTTGGTCGACCTTTGAACTATCTGGGGTTAACGTTTCTTCGCTGAGGGTATGACCAAGGCTGTGTCATGAGAGAAGTGATTCTTAATTAAGCATTCGTTTATTTAACAGTCAGACAGACTGGAAGGGTTGGGTTAACTCGATCTTGTATCGGAAATGTCAGATTTTGAAATTTTCCAGAATCAGTTATTTGGAAATCTAGAGGGCAGGCATACTACAATTTTGGCGCCTAGTTATAAAAGGCGGGAGATATATTTAATCCGGATTGGTTACGCTAAATAAGGGGTGTGGTTCTAAACCCTACATGGTACTTAGATGGTCGTGCGGTCAGTCCCGTTTGCCGAAGTCACTCTAAAACGTCTTGCAGCAAAATAATATGATCGTCCCAAGTAGCTGTCGCTAAAAGTAAATCGTCCATGAAGTTTGAAACTCCAGTCCCCTTAACGGTTCAAGTAATTTTCGCATCATACGCGTGAAGACACTCGGCGCATTCTGGATCCCGAATGGCATGACTACCCACTGGTAGGTCCCATCTGGAGTTGCGAAGGCAAGTTTTGCTCTGTCTTCATTCCGAACTGAAATTTGCCAGTATCCCTTAGACATATCGATTTTCGAAAAATAATTCGCGTTGGTCACCCCGGCAAATATGACTCAGGATCAGGTAACAGTTCTACCTGGAATTCCGTGATCCTGTTTAACTTCTTGTAATCGACGCAAATCTGTGTGTACCGTCTTTCTTCTGTACCAACACAACAGGAGAGCTATACGCCGACTCAACTCCCAAGTCTAACATTGCTTGAATTTCATTTCGGACAGTTTCTAATTTCGTACTGGGTAACGGATATGGTTTCAACTTCACCGGTTTCTCATCCAGTAGCTTTAGGGTGAACTCCTCCAACTCCATCTTGCCAGGTCGTTCTGTCAGGACGCTTGCGTAGTCTTGGAGTAACGACTCCACTTCCTTCAGTTGTTCTGACATTAACGTCCCGTCAAGGACAACGTCGACGTAGGTTTCTTCCCTCGTCAGAGGACAACTAGGGAGTACTTCCGCCTCTCCTCCGTTGTCGTCGGGTTGTTTAGTCACCACTGTAGCAACCACGAACTCTGTGGGTGTCTCTCTTTCACGGTAACGTTTCAAGAGATTTACGTGGTACAGCTTCTCCTTGTCTCCTACCCGGATACGGTAGTTCTGCCCACCCTTTCTCTCCGTTACCACGAATGGTCCCCTCCATAAAACTTGAAGTTTGTTGTGCTCTAACGGCAGCAGCAACAACACCTTGTCACCCACCTCGAAGTGACGTTCCTTCGTCCTTTAATAGTAATATTTGGCTTGACACCCCCTTGCGTCGCGGAGATCCTCCTGAGCCAATTTAGAAACCTCTTCCAGCTTGTTGCGGATATCAACAACATATTGGTATGTTGTTAGCACTTCCTCGGATGCTTGTTCATCCGTCCATAACTGTTTTAATACAGCCATGGGTCCCCTAACTGTCCTCACATAGACTAATTCAAAAGTTGAAAACCCAAACAAGCCTGTAGTACTTCTCGATACGCAAACAGTATCGCGGGAAGGTATTGATCCCAGTCCCTGGGTCGACCTTCACAGAGCTTCTTCAGAGCCTGTTTCAAAGTTCCATTGAGACGCTCCACCAAACCATTGCATTGCGGGTGATACGGGGTAGTGAGTCGACCTTCACAGAGCTTCAAGAGGACACATTCAAACAATTCGTCAAACTTATATAAGGAAGATCATTGTACGAATTCAGATAGACGAACTCAACACAGTTGTACTCATATCAAGAAAATTGATCTACGAATTTAAACAAATAAATTCATGAAAATATAAGCAAATAAACCATGCAAATCGTTCTATCGATATTGACGAATTACATGAGATTGGCGCAGATACCTTGTGCTTTCAAGCTTTGCTCGCTTCTACCGCCAGAATTGTGGCCGTCGACTTTCCAGACATCCGGCCCCTTGGATAACTGTTTTACGAGAGAATTTCTTCTAAATTCAACCTCGGACTCTCCTACATTTGTTTTCTCTTGCAGAAAAACGTAGACTGACTAAATGTTGCGATTGCGCATATTAAACCCAAGAAATTTCGTGTGGAACCACGCCGCTTATTTAGCGTAACCAATCCGGATTAAATATATATCCAGCCTTTCATAACTAGGCGCCAAAATTGTAGTCTGTCTGTCCTCTAGATTTCCAAATAACTGATTCTGGAAAATTTCAAAATCTGACATTACCGATACAAGATCGAAGTTAATCCAACCCTTCCAGTCTGTCTGACTGTTAAATAAACGAATGCTTAATTAAGAATCACTTCTCTCATGACACAGCCATTAAAAATCCGTGCATTATGGCGATTTAACACGCCCCGGTCCCCATAAATCTAATTAATCGTTCACCTGCCCAAATTAATGTGCTCTTCATAGATCGACAGAAATTTGCACCCTTACACTCTGTAATTTGGCAATGGTTCAACAAATCCATAATTGAAATGTAGACGTCATTAAATGAATTAGAGACCTCTCTAATAAAGTTACAGACCATTTTATTTATTTGAAGAGGTTTCTAAATAGTGTCCATACTTTCAAACCTAACATTCTTAGAACGAAATAATGACTTTTCTCTTTCTTAATTTTTATTGTGAGAACACGCGTGCGTAGTACATTTACGCTACGAACCAAAAATTGCTGAATAGCTGCACCACAAGAAACAAATCGCGAGATCTAAATATATTGTCCATATATCGATAAAGAATACGAGATCGAAACAATTTAACGACTGACAAATATTATTTTGAAAGAATGTAAAACATGTCTATGAAGGGTTAGTTAATACAGAACACAAATTAATGAATGTCTGATCGCAATTATCAAAGAATTCCGACGTTTGTTGATGATTCGCATTTTATATCTCCTTCGCCACTGTAATTAGCAAAGGATTATCGAAGTATTTAATCAACTCTTACAGACGTAATCTGACAGCCATACCCATTCAATCATTTTATATTATACTATGGCTATCCTGAGGTGTGAATACCTCTACACAGTTAACTGGATAATTATCTCTTTCATGTATTGGTACATTTTCGAGAAGTTTTAAACTGTAGAAATTGTGTTGTTCAGTATTTCAACATGTTATAAAAACACAACTGGGAATGCACTATATTTAAAGGGGGGACATCCTAGTCACAGACTGAAAATGTTAAATATTGTATAATCAACGTGTTTAAACTGTCCTTATACTGCCGCTATGTTAACCGAATTAAAGGTGGCGCATGTCTACTATGCTACTGGTGGTGATTGAAACACGCGTTGACACATGATAATCAGAGTACAGTAGCACTTTATTACCATATCTGTACCATCAATTTTATATCAACAATAAATATTGTCCAGTTTGTAAGTTTAGAAACGTCTCCGTCCTTGTACTGCCACTAGGTTTATTGGGTTAAATTTAAAATAAAGCACGATAAACACTTAGACAAGGCAAAAATTTCTATTTGTAATATATTTATCCATATAAACTCTGTATCAACAGTAAATATATTCCTATATTGTAAGTATATAATGTTTCTGTACCGTATTTGCTCTGTCTTTACGTGTCTTATTCCTTTTCTTAGTATTTACCTTAATTAAATATTTGTAGAAAGTTACACGAGGCCATTTCAGGTCAGTAAGAAAAAGGGAAAGTAGAAGTAATTTCCATATGTGAAAATATTAAATTATCTAAAGAAAAGAACGATCAACATATAGACAAAGCAAACATTTCTTATTCTTATATATTTATTTAAATAAAGTTGTAATTAATAGCAAATATTTTCCAGTACTGAAAGTACATAACATATCTGCACCTTCTTTGCGCACTTCTGTTTTTTCAGTACTTGTATATATATATATATATATATATATATATATATATATATATATATATATATATATATACACACACACACACTCACGAGATCTGTCTGCATCTGTTTAAATTAGATAAAATATTTTATAAATAATGATGAGGAGATTCCATTGTTTTGACAATTTGCATTATTGAAAATTAAATATAATTCATTACAATGTTGAGTGTAAATATATATTTAAAGACAAAAAGATCAACACATGGACAAAGAAACATTTCTAATTCTTATATAATTATTTTTTAAAAAGTTTGTATTAATAGTAAATATTTTCCACCTTTGTCAGTTTAAAGTGTGTGTGTGTGTGTGTGTGTGTGTGTGTGTGTGTGTGTGTGTGTGTCGTCTTTGTAAAATCTTTGCCGTTTTTGCGTGTCTTTGCGCGTCTTTGCGGTGTTTAGTAGGAACGAATGGAGGGAAAAATTATAATTCTACAATATTGTAGAACTGAGACCTTAACACGGAGCTATACGTTCAATTAGAGAGGTCTCTAATTCTATTACAGACCTCTCTAATTATATTACAGAGCTCTCCAATTTTATTATAGAGGTCTGCAATTCAATTACAGAGGTCGACAAATGAGACAAAATATTGAGGTCTCTAATTGAATTAGAGAGTTCTATAATTGATATGTAGAGCTCTCTAATTAAATTGCAGAGGTTTCTATTTGACTAAGAGACCTCTCTAAACTGAATTAGAGACCTCTCTAAATAAATAGAGAGGTCTGTATTTAATTGAAAATATGTAAAACCGACCGCCCATAAAAGAGAGGTCTCTAAATCAGATACTGTTTAGACCTAAAATGCCGTGATATGGAGGTGGCCTGTAGACAGGGGTCAAATTAGCATTAGAACATCTATGTTGGAAGCGATATGGAACTATATATATATATATATATATATATATATATATATATAGTATATGGTATATATATATATATATATATATATATATATAGTCCGCAGGTGAGCGCGATCTGTAAATGGGCTGGTATAGGGGAGTTTTATGGTGTGCATATAGCCCAATTCCGTGGTTGTAACGTTCTTTAACATGAACCCAAACCGTTGTTCATTTCATAATTAGCTTACCTTCGCAATTTCTGGTAGCAAAATGTATGATCACTGCAATCATTGCTGCAAAAATAAGAGAAAATGCAATCCCTATGATGAGCAGATATCGCGTGAAAGCTTTACCGGTCATCTTGAAAGGGCAGCGTCCCTCTGTAGTGTATTGTATTACACGTTAGAAAACCAGGTGCTAGCAGACGGGATGGATTTTTAAGCACTAGTGTTGTTCATTCAGTCATTACTGACCGAAGAATGTACATACATACCGTATCGTAGGCATGCGCAGTTGAACCTAGTACTGTTCCCTACTCTCCTCCCATAGCAACAGATGTAGCGCAACGAACTTACTAACATTTAAAAAAAGAACTTCTCTCCCAGGCCCCCTCCCGCTCCTCCTCCTCATCTCTCTCTCTCTCTCTCTCTCTCTCTCTCTCTCTCTCTCTCTCTCGATCTATTAATTTTAACTATACTGGTCGCGTGTATATCCAGTCATTGAGCAAGAAAACGAAACATGAAAATTGCCAAATAATTATAAATTTCATATAGGACACTTAGTGGTTACCTTTATGAAGTCACAAGAACACATAAGCATTTAAGTGTCTGTGAATTCATAGGCCACTATATACTATGTAATTCTATGTGAAGTAATCATATTTACATCGTATCGTAGAATATCCAAATATAGCACAGCAAGCTAATTTGGATAACGAATTGCCGCAAGAATCTCTTGTTAATTGTTCTGGTGAACAAAGCACGGTTAGTGTAAACATACCAATATAATCGACCTGATATAAGCTTAATACTTTATCATTAGCCAAACCTTCTGAAAACTATAATTCTCCTTAGGTAGTAGATTTTAGCTACAGTCATCTTTTTGTCTTTGACAATAGTTTTATTTGATCCATTGTACGATATAGGATCAAATCGTAGCTACTTGATCATATGTAAATTCCTACGTTTACTATGGTATTCACCTGTCCTCTTGGCAGTTTGTACCCACCCACCAGACTGATTTTGAAAACGAAGAGCAGCAAGGGTATTAAAATAATAATGCACAAAACTTAGTTATTTCATTCATCAGTTTGTATTTGTCTGTGCGTGTGTGTGTAAGTGTGTGTTTTGGATTTTTAACGTAGTTTTAACAATTTTTCAGTCACATCGCTACGATGTCTGCAGTGTGGCAGTTTATAGTGATGTCTAGTGCATCCAGTCACATTATCCTGTCACCAGGCCGACCAGTCCTAACACTAACCTCTTAATGCTGTGCGCCTAGCGAAGCAGCTGTTAGTACCATTTTTTATAAGTCTCTGGTATGACTCGTTCGGGGTTCGAACCCACGACCTCCCGCATCCGAGGCGGACGCTCTAAAAACTAAGCCACATGAGCGGTCCCATTCATCAGTTTATAATTCCTAACCTGCGGTTGTCAGTGTAAACAATCTGCATACGCATTGTACTTTTCCCGTTCCTTGTTAGATTCCATTTTCAGGGAAAGGGAGAGGCTCTTGAACAACACATACGTAGAAGGTAAAATCTGTGTCGCCTGCATCCAGTATTTACATTGTCTAATTTTAATATTACTCAAAGCAAATTTGAACAAAACAAAACAGGCAAGCGGTCCAGTGTAACACTTGTGTAGATGGGTTCAAAATGATGTAACTCCCAAAGTTACGGAAATGTATGGAATTATTCAGAACTTTTCCAAGGCAATGTACTTCATAAAACAAAGACTCGCCTAAACAAATAAGGCGGCCGTGTTAGTAAAAACAAAAGACTTCCATTCGGTCTGAAGGTTGAACAACATGACAGTGTTAGAGCTACACTGATGACAATCATTTTAGAAATAGCAGACTGATGAATGCAGTGACTATGGTTTTGGGCATATTTATATCCGTGACGCTTTTCGGTAGAAGGGTAAAAACTCTCCGGGGATTGGGGGTGGGGGAGGTAGGCAAATAATATGGCTTTGTAACACTGATACTTTCTTTCACAGGTGCTCGACGCGAGCTTGAGGTTGAAAAAAATAATAATCTGAAGGGGAAAAAAATCATACCAAGTAACAAAATTACCAGATTACCCCCATGACCCGTTCTGACATAGGACCCTGTCTATCATACTATAAAAGAGACATGGTAAATAACTCAGAAACCTTCGTTCCACACCTGACCCTCGATTTCCTTCTGCTATTTCCGTCTTTGAAAGCACATGACGATAATGTATGGCTGTTTTACTCCTACGATATTTTTATGTTGATCAAGTTATCATAGACTTTTCTGCAGTGCACCAAACTGAAGTTACGGGCTCCGAAACGTACGAACTGCGTGAATTTTGCCTGCCGGGATAAACTTACGCTCACGTGTAACGTGATCTTATTTACTGAGATATACGGTGTTTGCGACACTATGAAATATTATTGGCTCAAAAGGTAATATCACGAAACAGATGCATGAGTGTTATCGAAGTATTACCCTTTGAGTCAGTCATACTTCGCCGTTAACGTGTGTGCCGCATAGTCGGGATGTTTAGAAAATAAGTGTAACATGTATTCGATCTGTGTTAACTTACGATGACAAATATATAAATCTTCTATGGAACAGGATTCCTAAAGTTGAATATGGTTAATAGTAAGTAGGAACTTAACATCTGCATCTACCATACCATAGGCAGCAAGTGGTCATAAAAACTCTAAACGATAATCGAGATGGCTGTAAATCAGTCTTTTGAAGTCTCACCAGTTTAAAGCCGCATACCAAATTTGGTTACAATCCAAGAATTACCGTTAAAATTATCCTGCTGAGATCAATTTGCTGATGGACAGACGTGTGGAGTCCAAGTAGCTACGATGTCGTAGCCTCAACTTGATTTGTTGTGGTTGAGGCTACGAACTGATCCCATATCATCTAATGGAGCAAAACAAATCATCACTAAAGTCAGAAAAACAAATAGTGTAGAAATCTACAACATAAGCATAATCATGTTGTGAAATAAGTTTGGCTTATTATGAATTTATTAAGCCCTTACACGATAAAATAAATTGGCATGGTTACACAACCTCGCCGTGTCCGCCATGACAGATAACGCAAGACTCTCGCCGTGACCCCTTTTCTAAATAAGGCTTGCCTTACCATATTTGGATATTCTACACTATGTTATTAATTGTTGACTTGCATTAATTGTGGTAAACCAGTTTTGTTGAGAAAAGGCAAAGTCAGTGACTTTCCAAATCCAGTGGGTAGCAGGACAAATACATCTTTTTTATCAATCAAGTGGCGAATAATGGCTTCTTGGTGGAATTTCAAAGTCACCGATAAACCATATTTACTTTTAACGCGCAGAATTTCTAACTCAAACCGCGCCATAGTTGTACTACCATGTGTTTACATTTCCAAATAAGGCCTCAATGTCCTTATATGGCTCACAAACAAACAAGGCTGAGAACAGAAGTAGTCATTATTTGAACTAATATGGCGGATGATCTAAATGAAACTATCGGATAACAAAGGTAAACGAGATTTGACAACTATTTCTACAATGATTTGCAATAATTCCGATATTAAATAAGAGGATTACTCAATTTATTTCATTATATGCAAGGAACATGTTCAGAATTGTTTATATTAAGTTAAAAAGAAAGTGCCGGGTGTGAATCACACCCGGCTTGCTCCATTGACACACATAGGCTCCTGTTAGTACCCCGTCCACGAGGTAGGAGTAGGGGTACTAATATTAGTACTAGGAGTCCAAGTAACCTGTCCACTAACGGAAAAGTGATGTCTCTCTGTCCTTAGAGACCTCATCAAACAGTTTTGGGGACAACTCGACCAAGATCATTGCGGCAAACCCCTCCTCAACTTATCTGTGGCGGGTTTACTGGTTTTGGCTTTTGTATCTAGAGGTGATCGCCAACGGTGAAATTTGCCCGGTATCGAGTAAGGTCAATACAAAGTATGACTTATGGGGGGAATAAATAGATAATCTGGGTTAATATATAGAACAGAATAACACGAGCCCCCGTTACAAATAAAGACAAAATTTAATCAAATTCCAAAACCAATAAAATTTCACAAGCAAATTATATAAACGTTACAATTCGAAAGATACACTTCTTTCTTTTTGAATCAAACTAATTAAGGAATTTCAAAATGCAAATAAGATTATAAAAATAGCCGATTCTGTTTACGACAGAATCAAATCATCATTTAACCGAGTGAGAAATCGAATAACACTGCCCTGCATCGATTCATAACCTGGTGTTCGGTTCCGTCCAAAGGTCCACTCAGACTGTACTTCTGGCTCCTTCGCGCCGGTAAGTCCTTTTCGCTCTACTTCCCTCTTTCCAAAATTCTTGGTATCTCGTATTTTTCGCTTTCCACTCTGTTTGGGTTGTAAAACGTGTCTCTTCCCGAAACTATCTCACCTTGTAAAAATATAAAAAAAAGCAACCTAAATCTTCCATCACATTATACGGGAATAAATCATTAGTCTCACCCCTCGAGGTCAGATGTAATTCTATCGGATTCAAACAGACGTCGATGGCTATCTAGACTAATTGGTCATAACAGAACATACAACCTAGTTCCACAGACTGATGGTCTGCTAATTGCCATTTACACCATAACCGAGACATTAATTCCTTACTAGTCTCATTACACGAGAATGAGTGAAATTCCTTACCCTACGTCAGTGTTACAAATGCACATAATAAACTCGTTCGGATAATTTCCAAGGCTTCCCGTAATATCTACATTCCAACAATCCGTCAATGTATATAAATAAACAATATCATTGTACGAGTTCAGATAAATGAACTCAACACAGTTATGCTAGATACATAATTCCCTGTATAGAATAAGCATGAAATTCTGGATACATAATTCCCTACAATAATCGAGACTATAACTTAGCGAGCCGTCAATGTACATATAAAGGAAAATATCATTGTGCGGACTCAGATAAACAAACTCAACACAAGTATACCATATCAAGAAAATTGATCTACGACTCAGACAAATAAATCCCTGCAAATACATGCAAATACAAGCAATTAAATCAAACAAGTCATCATAGTAGTATCAACTAATTTACATGAGATTATGCACATACCTTGTGTTTCAAGCTTTTGGTGTCTGTCAATTCTCCAGACAATCGTTTCCCCCTTGGATGATTTTTTACGAGAGATTTGCTCACTAAATTTCTCGGAGCCCTCTGTTCTTGTTCTTTTCTCTTGTAGAAAAGTGCAGACTGAGTTGCAAATTCCACTACTGCACATTTAAACTGATAGTTTTTCGTGCAAACCCACAGCGTAACCAATCAGAATGACATAAAATTCCCGCCTCACTAACATCGAAACACTGCACTACGTCTGACAACAAATGGCTACCAACTGTTTTCTGGTCAATGTCCCAACTGTCAGCTTCCATACAAATCAGGAATTGAACTCGGTTCCGGTAAGTTTAAACAAACTAAGCCCTTAATTATATATCGATAACTCCTGACTTTGGCTGAACCAATCCGTACATTATGGCTTTTCAATGGCGGCCATTCCCCATAAATCTAGTTAATCGTACATGTGTCTAGCTAAATGTTGCCTACAGAGATTAACAATAACCAAACAGATATCAACCTAAAAATTTGGCCTGTTACATAACAATCATCTTCGCTAGCCAAGGTTCCGATGAGATAACCCTATCTACACCTTGGCGGATCGAACAGATATTTTGGTGTTTTGTCCAAGTGACATCTGCTGGATTTCATGAGTTGCCTCCCTTAGTATATGATGCCAACTAACCAATAGCGTGGTGCATTGTACATCGGCCGAAACTTGTGGCGGTAATTGACCTAATAAGGATACTTTGAAAGTTTAACATCGAAAGTATGACTACGTACCAGAAGGAAGCCATTACAGTCTTTATGAGTAAAAGGTATTTGCGCAAACATGGACCGGCAGTGGACAATTGCTTATTTATCAGTCTATTCAAGATGTGTTCTCCCCTTGTCTCGATCAGTATTATCAGGAACAGTGTTAAAATTTGAATTTAATTTTGATTGGATGTGGTGGCGCCACATCCAATGAAATTCACAGAACTGAATCACAGAAATGTTTGCTCGATACGCCAAAGTGTAGATATGGCTATCACATCGGAACCTTGGCTAGCGAAGATGGACCAAGATGGTCTGCGCAAAAAAAACATATAATAGATTTCAGTTTCGACGCACATGTAAAAATGTAAAAAGTATATAGTGAAAATAGCTGACTAAAATTGAATAAGCAGAAAACCCAATTTTTTTTTAAAAAAAAGATTTATTATTAACAAATTAATTTCTACAATATAATCTTCAGTAAAATACATAATTCCTAAATATATTATCTGAAAATGCATTGCTTGTGTCAGAACAGACACAGAACCAATCTATTAAACTACACCTTCATCAAATGCCTGAAAAATGTATAACAAGATGAAAAGAAAGAAAAAGTATGCCATTATATCCATAATCTATCAACTGAAATTTAATCCTTTCGTTTCAGATACAAGGCCCATCTATCTAATATTAATTTTATATTTCTTCTGACTTAGGGGTCTAATCAATTTGTGTCGGTATAGTTTTTTGGAACATAATAAACTTTACATAAGAAACGGTTGATACAATGTATAGTTAAACAATATGGGGGTTGATTTTAGATCTTGCGACAAAGTGAATTTATAATTTTCCTAATCTTTTCTTTTGCAATAAAAGGAACAAAATATCTAACATGATTCCATTATTGTAATAACATTTTAAACCATGAAGACAAACGATATCCAACTAAACAACAATAAACACGATACCTATAGATGTACTACAGTGTAACTACCGTATTACCCTTGTCTTGTTTTAAGCAGTGTAACCACCGTATTACACTTGTTGTAAGCAGCACCAAGTCACATCTGTTATCACCTAGTGAACAGTCTTATCAGTGTCATTCTATTAATGATTCAAGCGACCAGTATATACCCTGATTTCTGACAAATTATGGGACAGTAGATATAGGTCTATGATATTATGATTTTTGGGTTCTTTTTTTTTTTTTTTTTCAAGTGTAAACACGGTAGCTTTCGTACGAAACTGAGCGAAGGACTAATAAGAACAGAAAGCTGACAAAAAAGACGATGGAAGGACTAATAAGAACAGAAAGCTGACAAAAAAGACGATCGAAGGACTAATAAGAACAGAAAGCTGACAAAAAAGACGATCTATAGCTACAATCAAGATACCGTCCATACTTGCTTATAAGTCGAAACCAAATGCTAACTGTACATACTCATTTTTGACGCTGCATAATGTACTGGGTCTATTAAAAATTTTTATGAGTAATCAGATGGACATATAACATAGACTCTGATCTGCCCGCGCATTGTGCGAATCCAGATCTGACTGTACGTTTTTTGCAGTTGACGGAACGTATTAGCAAGTACTGACGGTAAAAGAATCATCACGACACTTTCGCAAGCAAACAGCATAGCATTGAAATTTCTTGGACACAACAAGATGTATGATCTTACAATTACCCAATCAATAGAAGCATCTTTAATAAAGGATTGATTTTTGCAAGCGAGCCCAATTTGTATTGAGTAGGTAACCTATCATCTTTAGCGCCACTGCAGTCACTCTGAATTCCAAATAGATCAAATCTTTTTGAAATAAAGTTGTGTTGTGCCAAATGGTATCAAGAAAATCCTATTTAAATCGCAGTTTTTATGCGGAGGTGGGTGTGTGAGTCGTACATCTGGCCCTTACTGGGAACACACTGCGAATGACAGTCATCAATGGTGAGGACTTTTTCGTTGGAGAAACCATGTTACTACAATTTACAAGTCAGAAGCAACAGTAAACACTGAGCACGTAAAGGATCTCTGTGACGACCGTCGTCCAAACCTAACGAAAAACCATACAAAGAGAATATACATAAGAAAGAAATTATAAATGCATTTTATGCATTGCTTTCAAACACTTACACTTACACAACATTTTTTGGAAGTCTTGCCTAGAAGAAGTTGATGATAATGCTGGTGATGATGATGATGCTGTCTACGACGACGACTATGGCGATGATTATGTGGGAGAGGCAGGCAGAAGCAGAAAATGCATTTTCTGTTTAATTACAGCCTCTAATAAATAAGATATATGATAACATAACAAATATTTGTAAAAAGAGATTGCGCATTTTTGGGAATGGCATACTCATATATTGACCTGGCCGATAGCAGTTTCATTCCGGAACACCGCAAGAATGTTACCTGCGGCCGTCTCTGCCATTTTATTTCGGGAATCCCATGTGTTACTTCCCATGTGCGGAAGTATAACACAGTTATGTAATTCAACCAATGGGTGATCCATCGGAAGTGGTTCGGGCTCAGTGACATCTAATCCCGCAGCGGTAATCTGACCGGAAGTCAGTGCTTCGTACAGATCGTCATGCTGTATTACACCACCCCTTCCTGTGTTGATCAAAATGGCGGTGTTTTTCATCTTCTTGAAGGCATCTTTGTTGAAAATGTGCTTTGTTTGCGGAGTCAAATTACAGCAAATACAAATAATATCACTCTCAGTCAACAAGGTGTCAAAATCAACGAATTTTGCATCTAGGTCGTCTGCATATCCAACGCTGCACACATCATTGTATAGAAGTCGCTTTATTCCGAACGGCTTTAGTCGACGGGCAACACCATATCCTATTCTGCCTAGACCCAAAATACCCAGGGTTCTTTGCGACAATTCTGTACCACACAGCCACATGGGCTTCCATTTACCCCATTCTCCATTCTTTACGGCTTTAACTCCTGAAAATAATTCAAATAAGATTTTTTTTAATTACAGTCTAAACCATTTATCAGACGAAGGCCGTTGCACTAAAAATTGTGATACTAAATACGGCTGTTGGATTAATAAATTTTACCGGAAGACACGGTTAATTGTTTGATACTTCTGCTTTGTTCACCTATTGCGAGTCGTGTTTGATTAGGAGATCGGTAACGGTAATAAGTGTGGACCACTGCATCAAGTATATCCGCTATCGTGACCTCGAGGCATATCAAAACAATTGAAACAACATCGGATTGTTGGAAAAAGTAGTTCAGGGATAATTAACGTGGGATAAATGAATTTATAATACAGATATTTAAAGAATTTTGTGTCCAAGTGGCTGCGCTGGAGTCGGAACATGACACTAAGTTAACTGAAGTTTTAAGTTTAAAAAAAAGAACCATTTAGCAACATTTCGACTCATAAACGTGATTGTCGTTCAGATAGAGGTAAAAGTGACTTCGGACAGATTAGATTACGAGGGAAAATGTTTCACAATAATTTATAAATGTAAAAAGACAATGACTCCATAATGAAATGAAGAAAAAAAAATTTAGAGCGAAACTTGGTCACGTCTGAATATTCAAACTTTCGAATCCGTATATCTTTACTACGAACAGAGGTGAAAAAACTCCACACTTTCCAAATTAATTTTATATTTTGCTCTACATAAATACAACATTTCACAGTTGTAAAAGAACTTTCAGTTTTATTTCCAATTTGGTCATCATGGGTTGTATTTCATTTCTTTTCGCGGAACTCCCAGAGAAAATTAATGGACTCAGACGAGCTATCGCTTATCCCCGACAAGACTCAGAGCCTGAGATTGTCCGCGGAATGAAAACGATGGTAGATATCTCTACACTACCTGATGCGTCGTACTCTAGTCACTATTAGCCAATCAGCTGTTAAGGCGTCATACCCTAGTCCCTATTAGCCAATCAGCTTTCATTGTATTTACCAGTAGTTCCTGCGAAAATCTTTAATATACATGTTCTGAGCTTGTTTGGAGATCTGCTAACCAGTGAGGAATGTTACTTGCATTCAACTGAAAACAGCAAAGAAGCCGAAACGGAAAACAGAAAAAGAAAAATATCTACACTGACATCAGCCTTTCGGTTTTTGTGTAGGATGGAAATGCAAACATGCGTGATTGTGCTTCGTTTTGAAAGTTCACATTGCACCAAAGTCCAGTCATTCTTTGAAATGTGTCATACTTTTAAAATGTACCATTCCCTAAGCTGAATTTCATTTTTATATGTTGTATCCAGGTTAGTCCTAAATACAAGTAACATAGTCTTTGTGCGTGTAAACTAATACACTGGACGTAACCATAAATGTATACAAAATGTGCGAATATACAAGTAGTAACATCTAGTCATAGTGATACTTCTTAACACTGCGTTTTTAGTTTCACTGTTTGATATATATATGGAGGAAACATGATCGATTTATTTAAAAAATATACAATGTTGTCATCAACACTGGCATCGTAGGGCCATACCATTGTCATCTTTTTTGTAACTGCTTTTCTTAATGATGGACTAGAAGATGAAGTACAAATTTTTAAAATAAAAGGGTTTTTTCCTACCATGTTATGCTTGTTCCTCTTATATTGTGTGAGAAATAGCTTACCCTCTAGTAGCCGTCTGCAGGTGAGAAGAAGAAGTGCAACCGTTAGTTCCGCCACACTGTCAGTTGACACGTTAGGGGTGTTGCAAACGAAGATGTTGCGCTTCTTGCACTCCTCTGTATTGATGTGTTCATATCCCACAGACATTGTGGACACAACTTTAAGGCTTGCCCCTGAATCAACAAAGAAGATTACAGAATTTAATAAATTTTGTTATTTTACTACCAGATTTGAAACAATCAAGTAAAAAAATTTTACAAAAACATTTAAACCGTTTTCGTCTTGTTAGGTTTGACCATCGTACGGCAGAGTGGGTTTGTGTTAAGCATGAAGAGGATCTGGGTCGGCGAGGTCAAGCTAGCGACGGGGGGGGGGGGGGTTA